>JAAWXA010000608.1:3742-14587 GCA_038090715.1 Florisuga fusca | reverse complement strand
CTGACCCCAGGGGTCCAGCCTGGACTTTCCCAGGGCTGCCCTGCAGCCTCCGTGGTGGCATGAGAGTTATTGGAGGAAAGGGGGGAGGAACGTGGTATCAGTTTTTCCTGTATACTTGTATATTTGGATATTTGTATATATTTAGTAATTTTTCCTATTTATCATTACTGTTTCATTAAAGTTGTGTAGTTTAGTTTCCAACCCATAAGCCCTCTCTCCCTTATTCTCTCTCCTTTCCTTATCAGGGAGGAGAGGGGGATTAATAGAGAGCATCTGTTATTCGGTTTAATTGCCGAGCCAGTGACACGGGGTTAAAGGACCAGTAAAGGAGTGGAAGATTGCCTCCCAGCCTGAGGAACTGAAAATCACACTGAAAGGAACGTAAGTGGATAAGCAATTGGGGAATTTCATATAGCAGCTCCAGAAATGTGGGTACCTATTAAAATTTTATAAAGGAAGTAAAAAATATTTTAAAGGAACGGGGGAAGGGAAAAAGGGAGTGGAGACACAGGTGACAAATGCCATAAGGTGGAGTTGAGGTGGAGTTGGGAGTGCTCCTTAATTTGGCCCATCATAGGAAAAGGGGTGAGACCGGATGGGACATGGAAGCTGCAGAGGGTTGCAACCCCTCTGGGCTGTGACTGCTGAGCGAATATGATTCCTACTGGACCCTTTTTGATTTTGATGGGGATACTAGCACCCACCTTGGCCCCAAATTACAGTCAATGTGTAACCACTACCCGTAGAGGAAGATTAATTTCACAAACCTTGATCTATCATACTGTGTATGACCGCAAAGGATCAATGGTGGGGAGGATATGTACTCACAATATGACACAATACCACCTGTGCAAAGAGAAGGATGGCAGGATAGTCTGTTATGACCCAAAAGAAATGATATGGGTCAGGTTATGATCCAGGAGCTGTGATTCATGTAACATTTACCGAGCAAATTAGTGAATCAAAACAGCAGAGGTTGCTCTTTAACTCATTTTATCATGAATTGGAAACTGGGGTGAAATATGAAATTCCTGCAATTGCTAAAAACCTCTCTGTAAACTTGGCTGAAACCATTGCTAAATCTTTGAATGTCTCTAATCGTTACAATCTGTAGTAGAAATTGTTGTCACTAATTGTTACAAGTTGTTGTAGAAATTGTTGTAACCTTTTTATATTGGAATCACTTACCTTTAGAGTATTTGTTAGCACAAGAAGGAGGTGTGTGTGTGAAATTCAATCTAACTAATTGCTGCCTGAAAATAGATGATGCAGGAAAAACTGTACATGAACTGGTACAGGAAATGAAGAAAATTGCACATGTTCCAGTTCAGACCTGGAGAGGAATAAATTTAGAAGAAAGAAGTTGTCAAGAATTTGGAAAGAAAAACACGAATCAATAGGAACAAAAAGAAAAGGGGGGATTGTGAGGAATGTGAATTTGATGATTCGTGTTATGAGCAAACCAAATTGTAAGCAGTTTTTCTGTCCCTTGTATTGAAAAGATACGGGGCTCTGTGAGAGTTAAACTTCTGTGAAGAAACAGAAGTTAATTCCTAATGCAGACTCCTGTCTCCAGGTTAATTGCATTTCAAAGGCTAACTAGGCCCCAAAAGGAATGTTACCATCTACACAAAAGAACAGGTAAGAGAGACAAGAGAGACAATGGTTATCTTCTTGCAACACTGTAGCAGAGACAGCAGGAAGCAAGCAATGTGGGGGTTTGAATCTGAGAAAGACTTCTTACGTACATCTAGAAGACCCCCAGAGACCCCGACACATCTCCCCAAAAAGAAGACTCCGCCTGGACTCCGCCCAGACATTGCCTATGATGAATATTAATGTAAATTCACCTTCCTTTGAATATGTATAGAATTGGACTCAATATAAGACAATGCCAGGGCTTTCTTCGGTGTGCTTGAGGGATAACAATACTGGCTATCCTTCTTGCACCCAGCACTGCTTTGCTTACTGCAATTTATTCATTAAAACGAGCTACTAACGAGAATATTGCATCTCGGTCATTGGTCATTTATAACAAATGACAATAACAACCAGTTTTTAAATCAGGACAACCCTCTTATGGGCTTGGACAATAGCCTTTAGCCAATTAGTTTATAAGTTAATAACAGGTTCTAACCGTGTTAACCAATAATGTAACGCCATGTTTGTAACACTGATAAGAGAAAAGTATATATTCAGCACTAACGAGCTTAATAAACGAGATTTTGCTACAACCAGATCGGCTGTGCTGGCAATTTCTCCAAGCCTCTCTGCAACAGGGACGTAATCCTCACCGAACTGCTGAAGTCTACGCAGCAAATAAGGTTCGCGTGAAGGCGGACAGAAGCTGACCGAAATCATGCTGTCCCCGGCACAAGAACACACGCTCCGCGGGACCTTAAAGCAGAAAAGTGGTGAGACCAGATTTAAAGAGTAAAGCCTAGTGCTAGGTACGGGAAAAACGTAGGGTGGGCCCCCCAGGCAGTCAGAGGAGAATGGGGATTACACTGTCTGTAGAAGAAGAGACAGCGGTAAAAATTCTCCAAAAATTTCTCTCTACAAGAGAGATAAAGCATGATAAACACACTCTACAGCAGTTGTTATGCTGGGCAAAGCAACGTAAGCATTTTAAGGACTGTAACAATTTATTTGAGGCTACTCTCTGGGAAGAATTTGGAGACATCCTTTGGAAGGAGGTTTCTAAGGGTTCAAAGGAAGCATCCAGGCTGGCACCGACCTGGTGTATGATAAATGATGCACTGAAGGAGTTAAAAACGGAGCAGGAGGTTACTCGTAATGCGTTCGTCACGCTGGAGCCGCAAACAACTAGCTCTACGACTCCTTCACTTTTCGCTCCCCCCCCAGTGCCTGTAATTCTGGGGGTTCCGGTTCAATTGCCCCCGTGGCTACAAGCTCAACCCCGAGCCAGGCCGCATCTCCACACCCCGCCGACGCAATTCCAAGCACGGCCGCTCCCCCCCCGCAGCCGCAGGAGCCGTGGGTAGGGGAGGGGGCGGATGAACGGCCGGTCCAGTCTTACGCACCACCTTGGTCTCTGCCTTCGATCCCGCCCTCAATTCCTCAGTTCCTGACCTGGTGTTTGCTCACCAGGAACAAACATAATTCTGAAAGCCTGCATGCAACAAGCTTGAGTCTCAACCTGCAGAGGACAGCCTGGCCCAAGGAGCTGTGCTCTGTCTGATGACATTGAACAATAAACTGAGAAGAAAAAACACCAAGGTCTTTACAATACTTCACCAGCCTGAAGTTTAATCCTTTTACATCTGTAAGGTGGTTTCAAACTGTCCTCTATGGTGATTGACTGCACTCTGCAGATGACACTGCAAGATTTTACTGCAATGAAATATAAAACCTTAATGAAGAAGAAGAGAGGGAAAAAAATGCTTTCTTTCTAATGCCAGGAGCTTTATCTGGTTTTCCCTTCAGCCATGTAAAACAGTGATTGAGAGATAAAGTTCATGTGTTGGTTGAGTTGCCATGATGGATTTTACAAAGGGGAAAATGATGGCAAGTTAAGGTAAGCTTGATAGCAGCTGCTCTTTGGAAATACATCTTAATTACAGGTAAAAATACTAAGTCATAACTTGTATACTTATTTTAAAAACCTCATTTGTGATAAACAGACTGGCATTTTTCACATTATTGTTTTGTTGATCGGAAGAGAATAATCAATAACCACACATCCTGGACCACCACATCCCGGACCATACATCCTGAACCACACATCCTGGACCACCACATCCCGGACCACCACATCCTGGACCACCACATGCTGGACCACACATCCTGGACAACCACATCATGGAAAGCTGATAAGGACCGGGATGTGTTGCTCTGAACTGATAAGGATCAGAATGTCTTGCTCTGCACATTTTATTCTTAAAAATAAATTGTTGTGTATTTCGTAGGTTAAGCAAAATTGCAAGAACCCGGAACTGAACGTGTCTAAAAAACCCTGCTTTGCTGTAGTTCGTCGCAAACCGTTGGTGGAGCTGTGACTCCCCGGTTGCCCAGCGTGCTGCCTTACTTATATACCTCAATAAATATATAGTGATCTTAAAACTTTGTTAAGAGTCATGAATATATATATATATATATATAAAACAATTTGGTGCCGTGGCTCAGATACTGAGTATCTGCACTGCTGATTTTATTACCCAGGAACGCGCCCCATCCTTGGATGGTCCTGGGGATATTTTCTGCTGTGTAGATCTCAGCAATCTTACCAGGAAAAGGAGGTTTATAAGTAAGGAAATTACTGCAGTTCCCCGCAATTCTCGTGCACGAAGATCCGGACAAAGACTCGCTGGAAGATGAGTAAGTATTAAAAAAAAAAGGGTTCTGTCCGGGTGGTGAGGTTTTGGTTCCTGGGGCGCGAGCGAGTGAGACATGAGTGAGTGAGACGTCCTCTGGACAGAGCAATTGTGGACCTTCTTGTAGTGCGGTTCTCATATCCTGCGAGGGACTGAGCCACAAACGGAGGGAAGCGTTTGACCTGAGTGAAAGAAGGCACCCTGGAAGATGGGGCAAGGTAAAAGTAAACCTTTGTTAGGTAAACCTTTTGGCTCCATAAGAGGGTATGTGGAACTTCCTGATATACCACTTGATAGTCCATTAGGAATGATATTAAAATTTTGTGGAAGTTCACCCCGACAGAAAGGAAAAACCAGAGAGAGAATGGTACATTTTTGTATGAAAATCTGGGGGGGGACAAGAAATCAGAAAGGCGTTATATTGGCCCGGATTTGGATCTTCTGAGGACTGGATATGTCAAGCCCTAAATATATATGTGAATAACAAAAAAACATCTAGTAAGGAAGAGAGTGAATATGCCTTTATTTGGCTGACAGGAAACCATCCAGCAAGCATTTATATGGTAAAGGAGGAAGGCGGGAGAAAGCGTAGAGAATCTGAGGAGATTATTACACCTCCTCCTCCATACATGAATCTTCCTGCCCCTCCTTTGCCTCCTAGTGACCCAGAAGGAGAATCTTCCGAAAGTAAACAGGAAGACCGAAGGGAACCAGAAAGACAAATCCTTACTAGGAGTTAGACAAAAGAAAGGGGAGGCTTGTGTCCCTTAAGGGAAATAGCCTTAGGAGGCCCACAACCAGGTACAGGATTTGTCTCGGTCCCACTCAGTCCTATGGATGTGAGGGACTTTAAGAAAGAAATGGGAACTCTGCTAGAAGATCCCCTGGGTGTGGCTGAAAGACTTGATCAATTTTTAGGATCCAATATGTATACATGGGATGAAATGCAGGCTATTCTTAGGATCTTATTCACTATGGAAGAAAGGGAAATGATTAGAAGAGCAGGAATGCGAAACTGGGAACAAAGACACCAACAAGGTCCAGCTGCAGAAGTTAAATGGCCCATGCAAAGGCCAAATTGGGATAATCAAAACCCAGAACATAGAGGACACATGATGGATTTACGAGATATCATAATACAGGGGATAAGAGAATCCGTCCCCAGAGGGCAAAATATTAATAAGGCCTTTAATGAGTGTCAAAAGAAAGATGAAACTCCAACAGAATGGTTGGAAAGACTGAGAAAAAGTTTACAGCTGTATTCAGGATTAGATCCTGATATACCCTTGGGCCAGGCCTTATTAAAAACACAATTTGTGGCAAAATCCTGGAATGATATTAGAAAGAAATTAGAAAAAATAGAAGATTGTCAGGAAAAAGGTTTAGATTAACTTCTCAGAGAAGCACAAAAAGTCTATGTAAGAAGGGACGAAGAACTTCAAAAACGACAAGCTCAGCTTTTGGCAGCAGCAGTGAGAGAAATAGGACCCCCGTCCAGAATAAATAAGAATATTGTTCAACCTAAACCTATGGTAAACAGAGATATAGAATGTTACTACTGTAAAAAGTATTTTGTAGGTTAAGCAAAATTGCAAGAACCCAGAACTGAACGTGTCTAAAAAACCCTGCTTTGCTGTAGTTCGGCGCAAACCGTTGGTGGAGCTGTGACTCCCCGGTTGCCCAGCGTGCTGCCTTACTTATATACCTCAATAAATATATAGTGATCTTAAAACTTTGTTAAGAGTCATGAATATATATATATATAACACATTTATTGTTTTTTTTCAGTGCCATAAATCTAAAAATTAGTTCTTTGCTGAGGTTAGTATTTATTGATAGGTTGGATACTTGAAGATGGTTGTTATTAGATGTGCCTGTTAGTGACCCCTCCTATTTATCTGTATTTAATTATAGAATTACAGCCATAATGCACTAAGTTAAGTCTGAGAAGAAAAAGCAGTTCTATTTGCTATGCCACTATATTCGAAGCACTCACAACTTCTTCAAAAATAGTCATGGCCTTTGGGATGAAATCTTTTCAGCCCAGTATTGACTTTCTCTCTCTGCCTGTGGAGTATAGTGAAAATCAAGATCAGCCTTTTTGATTATTTATAGACACACAGGGAAAGATGGTTTGTATGATAAAAAAAAAAAAAGGCTTTTTGCAAACTTTGACGGGTTTCTGGGTAACTAGAAATGGCTCCATTTAAAAATTAGTAAAGGAATAGTTTTTAGGACTTTTGTATTTTAAAATCCAGTTGAGAAATAAGGAAATCATGTTGGGATTCCTGAGCTTATCAGGAGTGTTCCCACATGGCAGTGCACTCAAACAGTGACACTGAGTGTTGCTGTGGATGAAGGTAACCACATGCACAGAAGTGTCTGCAGAACCAGAGCCAACACTTGGAAATATTTTGAGCTTTCGCAGAACAAAACAAACAAAAAACAAGTTCAGCACATGCTAAAATAATACTGATTTCACTGCAAGTGCAAGAGATGTTTTTTTCATTTGCCTGAATTGAGCCTGTATTTCTCTTTGAGACTGAAGTGACAACAATTTTTCACTAGATGACAAATCTGATGAATATGTTTGACTTTTGCTCTCAATTCTATCTCCCTTATTTAACATCAGTAATTTCAGGGGTAGGTTTGTAACAAAATGTGCTGTGGCTCTGAGCATGAGGTGCTTCTCTGTGTCCAGTTCTGGAGTCCCCAACATTAGAAGGACACAGAGCTCCTGGAAGGTGTCCAGAGGAGAGGCACTCAAATGCTCAGAGGGCTAAGCACCTCCCTGGGAAGCCAGGCTGAGGGATTGGGGTTGTTCAGCCTGGAGAAGAGGAGGCTCCCAGGTGAGCTCAGAGCAACCTTCCAATATCTGAAGGGGCTACAAGAAAGCTGGGGGAGGGCTTTGGACACAGGGGTGTAGGGAGAGGACAAGGGGCAATGGGTTAAAACTTGAAGAGGGGAGATTTACGTTGGACATGAGGAAGAAATTCTTTAATTTGAGGGTGGTGAGCCCCTGTCCCAGGTTTCCCAGAGAAGCTGTGGCTGCCCCATTCCTGTCAGTGTCTCAGGTCAGGTTGGATGGGGCTTGGAGCAACCTGGGCTGGTGGGAGGTGTCCCTGCCCATGGCAGGGGGCTGGAACTGGATGAGCTTTAAGGTCCCTTCCAACCCAAACCATTCCATGATTATCTTGCTTCTAGTTACAGCTGTTGAAATGTAATGTAACATAATAGTAATGATTATTTAGATGCAGACTCACATGTCTTTCACTCTACCAAAACAAGGGTGCTTTTTGCATGGTGTCTGAGTATCAATTGCTTAATTAACTGGTGAAGTATCAGATCATCTCGTGCTTCCTGGTGAGTGGATCTTAACCCAGAGGTGAAGCATGGGGAGGTAAGTATGAACTGAGCAACAGAATCACAGAATTGTTTTGCTTGGAAAAGACCAGGAAGATGATCAAGTCCAACCATTAACCCAGCTCTGCCAAAGCCACCACTAAACCATGGCCCTCAGCACAACATCCACACAGCTTTGAAGTCCCTCCAGACAGAGAAGACTGTGAAGTGTCCCCCAAGCTTCATTTTCCCCAAAGTCAGCCACTGCTATTGCCACACTGCAATCCACTGCTGTGAAAGCATTCTCTTGTTTCCAAATCTGTAACAGAAATGAGATGATTATGACAAACGGGAAAGTCTTTGCCTTCATCCTGCTCTGTGAAACATTCTGGTTATTGTCATTCCTGTGCCAGGCATGAGTGACAACATCCTTAATAGTTTGAAGAGACTACCAGAGTGTTGTAGAATGTCGTAGAATACCCTGGAATTGGGGTGTGCACAATTCCATGTCTGTGTATAGAATCCCTTATCTAAGGCCAATTACATCGGCCCTTACTACTGACCTTACACAGCTGGGATTCGTTCTCTATAGGTAAATGTTGTAGAATGTCGTAGAATACCCTGGAATCGGGGTGTGCACAATTCCATGTCTGTGTATAGAATCCCTTATCTGAGGCCAATTGCATCGGCCCTTACTACTGACCTTACACAGCTGGGATTCGTTCTCTATAGGTAAACACACCGGGTGTCCAGTAATAAGTTATGTTAGTGCTAGGTGGTCAGGGGTGTGTTCACACAAGCACTATATAAGCATCGTAACTGCGCAATAAAAGTTGAAGCTTGTTTAGCAATCATATTGATTGTACGAGTCTTCCCCTGTGCCGCCCCGTCAAATGGCGCCCTGAACACGGAGTTGAACTCTAGGCCTTGAATTCAGGGAACCTGCAATCCTGTAGTTGAAAAGACCGATTTCGGCAGGGCAAGAAGCAGCCTACGAAGACCGCAAAATCGGCACTGAAGCGACAAGCCCGGATCGTGCAGACAGTAGCGTCCAGCAGACGTAGGGGGTGCTGCTCCGCCCTGAGAAGAATTGAGAAACTCACGAACCACTGGGACTGGGCTACCGACTCTGAAAATCGCTGCCGGCACAGGTACAAATTGCTCCTCTTATTCAGTTTAGCCCTGAACTTATCTATAAGCTTCTTATAGAAACGCCCAGTAAAAGTTAGAGATCTTAAAAAGGACCCTTCAGTGCTTTTAACATGGCCGTGAGCATAGACTGTTTACCGATATTTTGTGGAACAAGCGCGGATGAANCCCCCCCCCACCCTCCTCCCCCGCAGCAGCGCAAGGAGCTGCGGCTCCGCTCCGACCCCACCGCAACTTCCCGACACAACGCGAACTGCTGATTTAATCTCAAGGGTTAATTGGTCCCAAATTCAGAAGGTCGCTATCCAGAATAGACGTTATGATTTGTGTGCAGACACAGAAACCCTCCCGCAAGCTTTCCCTGTGACATATGAAACGGACAATCAGAGAAATATACACGCACACTATGGCCCTCTAGATTGGAAGTTATTAACTCAATTAAGAGCTACTGTTAATGAATGTGGGCTGCATGGTGAACCAGTCAAACAAATGATAAATTATATCTGGGGGTCAGGATTGTTGCTTCCTGAGGATATAAAAGGAATAATAAGAATGATCACTACACAGTCAGCGTTAATGCTCTGGCAGTCTCATTGGCATAGACTGTGTCAGAGGTATGTGGACATTCCTAAACATTAGAATGATCCTATGTATGGTGTAACTGTTGATCAGCTTACGGGTATTGGCGACTTTGCTACTATCGACATGCAAGTACAATTGGGCCCAGACAGACTTAGGCAGTCCATGAGCCTTGCAAAGGAGGCTTTAAGTAGAGTCAGAACTACACCAGCCGTTCCATCCTATACGTCAATCAAGCAAAGCAGAGAAGAACCAAAATTTGCAAAATTTATAGATAGACTCACTGATGCAATTAATCAAGCCTTTGTGCCAGAGTGGATGAAAGGTGCATTGCTCCGTCAGTGTGTGCTTGAAAATAGCAATGGGCCTACAAGAAACATAATTTCCACCATGCCAGCCCATTCAACAATTGAGGACATGCTAGAGAGACTGGTGAAAATCCCAGTAGGGATGCAGGCAATGTTAGTAGAAGCAATACAGGGTGTAGGGAAACATCTGATGCAAGCACAGTAGCAAGCCTTCGCAGCATTAGCCCCGTTATGTCCTACTAACACCAAACACCCTCATGAATCAACCACTACATGCTTTCACTGTGGTGGCCGTGGGCACATCCGATCACAGCGCCCTAAATCCAAAGCCTGGCGTCGGCGTTGCAAAGAAAATAGTCATGCTACTGAGGCCTGCAAGCACCAGGGAAACGGGTCAAAGAGAGTGAGAAGCCACAGCGCGAAGACCCCAAATGCGGCTCCAGTATGGTCTCCTCCACACAACTCCAGCCAGCCACTTTCCTCCGACCAGCAACCAGTGGAAGTCTCAGGTTGGACCTGGCGGCAACAGTAGATGTGACTTTCATTGACAGTAAGCCCCAAAAGATCCCCACGGGCGTCACCGGTCCAGTAAAATATGAGGGAAAGCCATGTGAAGCCCTCTTATTTGAACGATCATCAGCTGGACTTAAAGATTTATTTGTGTTACCAGTAGTAATTGACAGTGACTATACTGGAGAAATTTGCATTGTAGCAATGACTTGGAATCCACCCATGGTGATCCCAAAAGGCACTCGTATTGCCCAGCTAGTTCCATTACAACAGCTAATTGATGCTGCCGCTGCGTCTTCAACACCTGCTCCGCAGCAGCTAAATCAGCAAGGCCAGATAGCACTTGGAAAGATACAGCGTACAGAACCATGGAAGTACCTAGGATGGTATATCACTGAATCACAAATCAGACCCCAAAAAGCTGCTCCTCATCTGACTCTAAAAACTCTGCACGATGTTCAGCGATTCTTAGGCGACGTTCAATGGTTGTGCCCTGTGGTCGGTATAACAAATAACCAATTAGAACTGCTACGACCGCTTCTTAAAGGTACTGACCCATCTTCCCCTGTTACCCTCTCAGCAGCTCAACAACAGGCCGTAACTGAGATTGGCCTGACCATCTC
>JAAWXA010000603.1:12926-25310 GCA_038090715.1 Florisuga fusca | reverse complement strand
TCATTTCCCAATATCCACAGCAGGTGCAGCTAATACACAAATGCTGTCACATCATTCCCCCTCCCTTTGATTTGCCAGCCAAGAGGGAAACAGCATCCTTGTTTTGCTTCTCCCCCCCACCCCATTACTAAGGGGCCACCCTATAACACCATTGCAGTGACAAAAGACAGCAATCCTTGCATAAATTCTCCCAGAAAGAGGCAGCTACTTCAGCGCAGAACAACATTAACACAGAGCCTGTTGTATGCTGGTTTACTATTAACTTCAGCTCATAAATCCTGCAGCCTGTCTCCCCAGCCTCAGATACTATAAAACAAGGCAGGCAACACACGCCTCGCATGAAACATGCAACGCAGTGCAATGGAATTCAGGTTTTTTGTTTTCTCCCATGCTCAAAAATCCATTTCTCTGTCAAAACAAACGGGCACTTCAAGCCCTGTCTGCATGCACAAGGGACCTGGCACTCGGGGAAACAATGCCCATTTCTGTACACCTTATTCTTCCTCCTCCTGCTTTTGGATGCTCATTAAAAGAAAAATAAAAAAAACCACACTTTGGAGCCCTGCCTGAGCAATGGCTATCACTTCTCTCCCCCTTTCACTGAAAAGTCCTCCCAAACAGCCCACCACGAGCAATCTCTCTGACCCATTCACCTGGTTTTGCAGAAGCCAGGTGGGCTCTGGTCCTGGGGCAGGTAGATGTGTGCTGGCTCCCTGCCTCATCAGTGGGATTTTTTTATTCACTCCCCCAGAGCCAAAGGGGATGAATGCCTGCAGCCTGGGAGCTCACAGGGTTTGAGCACCCAGCAGCTTGCTGCTGTTCTGCACAGGAACAACATATGCTTTGCACCTTCCTGGGCATCCCACCACTAACCTTGGCTGTGGCTGTCTTGGGGGGGGTGAGGGGTCAGTGGGGACTAGAACTGGGAGAAGTTTGTTATTGTCTGGCTTTTATCTGGGGTCAACCAGCCTTGGAAAACCACACTTTTAAAACCCAGCTCCTTAACAGAGGCAGGCTCTGCTGGAAAGGACTCTACACAACACCTCAGCTCCCTCCCAACCCCCTAGAATTCAGCAGTTTTTAAAGGTTCCCAGTGCATAAATTAACAGGAGACTTGTGTATAAAGGCAGCATACCCTCACAGCTGTGTCAGGGCTCAAGTAGAACAAGGCTTGCCATTGATTTTTCTTACACAATAACATTAGGCTGATTATTTGCATTATTCAGTTATGCAATACAGGTTAAGGTACCTATATATAATGAAAAAGTACAAACAATCATTCCAAAACTGTAATAAATTACTTGAAATATTACTGCATCATATGCTCTTGGTTATTCTTTGCCAACTATTGGCCCATACAAATGTACACAATTAGTGCCTTCTCAATACATTATTAAAGCATATCCAAGTCACATTTTCCCCCAATGTTTTCACAGAAAGGGACACCATTACAAACACTGACAAACACAAAAAGGTCGAATCGAGCTAAGTGGGAATAATCTATTCTATGCATGGGCAACCTGGATTTTTGCATGGCAAACATTTAACAACCCCTCTTCCATCCCGGACCTGACTGTGCACAGACCAGCTTCCTTGTGCTGGTGGGTCCAGCTTTTCTGATCTCCATTCCTGGTGCCCCCAAAATCCTGCAGACTTGGCTTTTGGGGTCCCAGGACCCAGACCAGGGGTCACTCACTTGCTCCCCTCCAGCTGCCCATGGCCAGCTCCAGCTGTGCAGGACTGAAGTGGAGCTGCCAAAGTCACTGATGGAGTTTCAAAATATTTTCAGTCCCCCTTTTCCCGGGAGCCTGGCAAAGAGGTGGGACCCCAGGATGCCTGGTGGGCACCGCAGGGGTCTCTTACCTGCACTTTATTCCACCTTCCCCCCAGGGCTCCCATCTTCCCTGCCCTCCCCCTCAGCAACTCCTTCCAAATTAATTCCCCTCCAGCCAGGGCTGTGCACAACACCCTTTCCTATCTCTGCTGGCTGCACAGTGCTCCAGAGACAATGCCCAGCTCCTTGCAGGGGAGAAAGTCTCTTCCCTATGTACCAGAACCCTAATGCAAAGATATTTCACCCCAATTTGCTGCCCTGGACCAGAGCACATTCCTTATTCATATGTGATGCCAGCAGCAGTGGTGATGCTTGTCTGTGCACAGGAATAATTCCCCAGGGCTGGAAACACCCAGGCTGATAGATGCTGAAGGAGAAGCTCATGTTGAGGATGAGGTCTTGGAAAGAAATCTGACTTCCATCACTGCAACACTTGCTAGCTTTTTGTCTGAAGCCTCCTTGCTCCCTCTCTACGTTCATAACTCCCCATGGGGGAAACAGGTTTATTCCATTCATGTCTGGTTCACATTCTCTTGCAAATTTTCTTTCAATTGCAACACCTCTAGAGCAAGATGCACCCAACAGACTGCATCAAGCCTGGGCTCAGGGCACTCACATTGCCAGATCTAATGCCATGTGGCTGTAGCACCACACAGCTGTTACATGCTCCACCTTGCAAAAAATTATACAAGTGATTAACTTAAGCCAAACTGCTTGTCCCATAGACAGTGAAGGGACTGCCCCAAGGGCTCCTTTTAAAGCACAAATAAGTTTTTATGCAGTGAGCCTTTTCTTCACCTTCCTTACTGCAACCTCAGGGTATGTTTGTGCCACTAGAAAAACAAGACCTCACCATACCAAAAAACCCTCGAGCACTTCCTTGGTGTTTTAGCCACTCAGCAATCCCCCAAATACTTTCCAAATTAATTTCTTCTACTGAGAGTTAAAAGAAAATTAATTTCATTTTACCTGGAACATCACCATACCTAGCACCCTCCTCAGCACAGACATTTCTTAAACAGCTAGCAGCAGTCAAAAGATATTAAAATGTAGGAAAACCACAATGTTTGTCAATACAGTTTTATAGTACAGAGACTGGTTTACATTTCCTAGTGTGCCTAGCAAGTTCCTCATCTCTTCTGGGTTTGCTTTTAAGAGAAAGCCCAAAGCATAGCCCTGTGCTGGGAGCATAGGTGGTTACACTCCAGGTAGATAAGATTCTCTGAGCCTGTCATGCTCCCTGGAGTGCTTAACCAGGATTTAGGAGAACAGGGCAACCTCAGGGGGGTAGCTAGGAATGACTGGGCAACCATGGTTCTGCTTTCTATACCTCTCTGTCACAGTCCATGTGAAAGATTTGATGCTCTAGTAGGTTAAAGACAAATACTAAAAGTTTCTACATTGTTAAATAGCACTTAGCAATATGTAGCCTGGAGATTGCTATTTTTATCAAGTACTCCATATTTGCACTTCCTCTGAAATCTCAGCAGAGTATCAATAGTGCTGAAGTTGGCTTCTGCAGCCAGCGTGCACCCAGGCTGTGCCTGGAAAGATGCATCTTGGAGCTGGCAGTGGTTATCACTCCATGATTGATAATAGGCAAACTTCTTGTTCAGCTAAACAGGTTTTGGCACAGGATCACTTGAAGTATAACAACCCCCCTCCACCTCCCTCCCCCAAAAAAATCAGTCTGTTGAATAACATCCACCCATACCAGATGTGCTGAGTGGAAAATACGCCAAATTCTTCAAAGCAGTACACTTGACAGCAGTCCTAGACAGAAGGGATCTTTTTTTCTCCCTGATATATTTACAAACACAGAGCAAAATAACTGGAGTAGGATGGATAAGTTAAAATATTTTGTCTGAATATTGGTCTAAATTTTTTAATGAGTTTCCCTCTGCTATATTGAATTTCTTATCAGTGGGTGTGGGAACAAGTGGCTTTTGCTGGCACAAATGCCTGTGAGAAATAAACCTTCCCCCCCATATTGCATATTTGAGCATTTGAAAAATGTACTTTTAAGACCATGTACAAACCCACTGATGATTGAAGTGGCCACAGGTTAATCCATCAGAGAAGAAACTTCGTATCTAGGCGTGTTTAACCAATTGAAGTAGAGCCAGAACGACTCAAGTATTTGTATTCACAACCAATCTTTTTATAAATAAGCCATCACTTGGGCTTCTCAGTTTGGGTCTTTCTGAGTGCATCATTAACCACAAGCAAAAGGTGGAAGATTCAAACACTTCACAGACCAGCTCCCTTCCTGAAGCAAAGACACAGAAAAGGAAAGGTGCAACTGAATCTAGGTCAAAAGTGGGGGGGAAAAAGCAGATAACCAGGGGCTGCTTTTTGATTGCTGCCCCTGGGAGGGAGAGAGCATCTTGCAGGGTGCTGGCAGGCTGTGCAGATGGAGTCAGTGCTGCTCACGTTTCCCTGCACCCAGCCATTGCTCCGGCTGTTCAGGCACCGGCTCCTCCTGACCTGACAGGTGAGGGCAGCAGCAAGGGTGACAGATAACCACCTGTCTCTTGTGCAGCATTTCCTTGACCACAGCTCAACAACAGGCTGTGAAGGATCTCAGGTCAGGGCTGGAGATATATTTGTTCCACGTGAGCTCTTGGGAAGGTGTTACCTCCCATACCGAGTTCCAGAGAGGGGAAGGTATTTCCAAGCTGTGCAAAGTACATGCTGATTTCTTGCACGTTCAGGTGAATTTTCTATGCAATCTGTCTCTCCGTTGGTTACTGGCTCCTTCCCAAGTCTTGACCATCAAGGTTTCCTAAAGGAAAAATCAAAATAACCTTCCCATGAGGGTCAAAACCTGAAAGGAGATATCTCACCTCCAGCAATGCTCCAAGGGAGGCTGGCACAGTGCTGCATCCCTGCTCTCTTCGGCCCTTCCACCATTTTCACCACCATGACCTGACCAAACACACAGTGAAGCAGGAGGAGACCTTGCAGCCATATCAATGAATGTCAGACTGCACTCACTGGCACCTAGGTAATATCTTAAACAGTCTTCAAATTTCTTGTGGTCACCAAGGAATTCACAAATGCCTTAGCTTTTACTGCCCTGAGTAATTATTTATTTGGATGGCCTTTTTATAGAATACCCTTTAAAATGTCCATCCAGATTCTAAGGCCAACAGAGACTATTAGCTCATCAGTCTGCAAAATGGCCTAGCCCATAGCATTTCACTCAATAACCACCATATTTAGCTCAGCAGTTAGAATTTGATTAAAAAGTATCCTCCATCCTAATCTCAGCCTTGCAGTCTGAAAATGAAGGAGTCTTTACAAATCATTGCTGAGTGAAAGGACACATTCCCATTTCTGCCAGGTGGGCACAGGGAAAGCAACCATCAGTGCAATAGAGAGGTTTAATTCCGTCTCTTTTTTTCATCAGATAAAAAGTTGCATCTTTTTGCCTTTTTCCCAATATTGCCTCCTCTCTTGTTCTAATCTCTGGTCTCCCATCTCCTCTCTCAGATTTGCTGCAGGAAATGGTATCTCAGTGGGGCATCCAGTTTGTCCATGTCTGATGGTGGCCAGGAATTCACCTCCACTTAACCTTGGGCTTCATTGGCCCTGCTTCTATTAATATCCATTTCCTGCATCTTCACCAGGGGAATAAGGATAATGTATCATCCAGATGCTCCAGGACTTTCACAGATGAACCACTATGTTCTGGATGAGCCCATATAAAGCAGAGACTGAAAAGGGAAGGAAACTGCTGTGTGGGGTCCAAGGTCAGCTTCCCTTCTCAAGGTCACCTCCCACGTGCCAGGAGTGTTTATGGAAGCACTAAAGGAGCTCTTCCACATGTTTTGTCCCAGATCTCTAAATTATTCACAGATCCTAGTATCCTCTTCTTTCAGCTGTGTCTTTCTGCCTTAAAATCCACGGGGGGGATTTATGTTTTGTGCTTCAAGAGTGGTGGGTAGGTCAGAACTTCACTACAGGCAAGTCATTTCTTTCTGGCTTTTTCAGGCCACCTTGTACCTTGATCTGGTGCAAAATATGCTGTCTGCAATTGAAAGATCCAGGCAGCAGTATGCATCAGGTTTTGTCTTCGGGCCTGTCTGGGGTTAAGCCACTCATTTCATTTGGTATATTCAGCAAAAAGCCTCTTGATTTCAGCAGCTCTGGGATTTCTCCAGTCACTGGTGAGGCTGGAGCAGACAGAGGGACATCCTCCGACTGCCCTTAGAGAATAAGGGAATGATGCCTTCAGAGATTCCCATTATCCTTCTCCCCAAATCACAGCTCTGTTATGGGCCACTGCATCTTTCACATAAGGTGTGACATAACATAATAAGATGCATCATAACAAGATGTCTTTATCAGACAAAATCATGCTTCCCCAAGATGGGAAAAATGGCAGATGAAAGACAGATGACCCATATGGATCACAGTAACTTAAATTACATTATGAAGACAGTGAACTGCTTCTGACACATTGTGTATGAGGCTCTTTAACCACAACAAATAGACTGAAAACTTGCTAGCATTTAATCTTTTCTCCCATTGACTAGGGGCAGGTCATAGAGAAAAAGAATCTCTCTTCTTTCTATGTCTCTATTGAATTTAATTAGCTTTGCAAGCTTCGCTCCCTGGGAGGGTTATTTTAAGTCCTTACACTTTCCCTGTGATATCTGGGGGATTACATGCACGCTGAAGCCCAGCTTTTTCATAACTGCTTAATCAATGGGGACCATGTAGAACCACATTTTACATGGCAGTTTTGACACAATTTTTTTAGCGCACGGAAAAGACGGAATACTTAAAGGCATCACTCTTCTGCTCTGCACCAGGGAAGACCCAGGAGGTGTGCTGTGTCTGACATGCTTGTGTGCATCAAATCTAGGAGGACTCAGGAAAGTCTCTCCAGGACTTAGAGAGCAGTCCAAAGAGCAGCTTGCCAGGGGAGGCACAGCCCTGCAGCACGTGCCTCATGGTGAGTATCTCCATCTGTCTGCAGTTGGGCTGGGGCTGAGTAGGATTGCTCAGAGCAGGAAGATATCAAAACCCAGGAAAGCAAAACTCCTGACACCAACTTCTGGGCAATGAGTTTCAAGGCCAAGGTTGCACCTCACAGGCAGTACTGCTGAGCACTTTGCTTTCAGCTCCCAGCTGAACCTGGGAAGGATAGAGATGCAGCCACTGCCTCTCATCTCTCTGCACAGGCTGATGGTGCTCCCTCCTCTCACCCCTCCCCAGGCTGCCTTGACATTGGTTTTTTGGATGGTTTATCCCATCGACACCAATAAACACCTGCATACAGCCCAGCCAGAACTTGCCCCTGAATAAAATATCTTAGTTTCATTTAACACTCAGAGAGGCAGGAAACACTCAGAGAGGCAGTATATGAGACCTTATTCTTTCAACAGTACTTTCAGCACCAGTACTGTGAACTTCATCATGACCAACTATTACCAAAGATCAAGAGCTAAAAAGGATTTTTGAAGTCTTGTGTAGCCAGTGATACTATCTGGATGTGGAGTGATAAGCATCAAAAGCACAGATGAGTTTTGGGAGGTGTCCAAAGACAGAGAGAGGGGCAGAGATGTACAAAAGCAGTGATGAGACAAGTTTAATTGTTGCCAGTTACTCTGGTTTTGCTCTCTCATGCCTTGTTCCAACTTCACTTCATGATGGCTTTTTTTCTTAGATGAAAACTAAGCCATGACAATGCATTTCTGCAGTGCTCCCTGAAATGTCTGTTGCAGGGCCTCCTGGTGACAAGGTATGGCACGGGAGGGATACTTTTGATCCAATCTGTTCTGGCAGTGTCCCTGCTTCTGTACCCCAACAGGGCACACCAGACTCTGCATCGAAGGATAAGAAGGTAATTGATCCCACAGAGCTAAAGAAGAACCCTGAGGCCAGAGACAGACACAGAACTGGAAGAATGCAACGTTTATGCTTTTACCTATATCAATACCAACTGCCAGAGGCTGCCGTAGCTGCAGGCTTTCAAGTTAGACTGTGGGAGAGTCTCAGATCTGCAGAAGGGTTTGGCAATTTGTGTGCAACGAAGTACCTGCAATCTGTGAATGAAACAGGGAGCCGGGGGCAGGAACCTAAAGCCACCAGGAATCAGCTACACGTGCAAGCAGGCACAAGGGACAGTGAGCAATCTTCCCTCTCCAAGCTCATCCCAATTTGCCAAGGCTGAGACCCATCTATTCATTTCACCTCAGATAATAAACAGATGTTTTTCAGGACAAGCTTCCTGACCTAGGCTGGATTTGAAGAGGCAGATCAGACACTCATCAGCTCCCCGAGCACTCTGTCCACCTGGAGATCATTTATTTTGTCTCCAGTGGCAAGTGGCAATATGTGTATTTACCATGGTCAGATAAACACTAATAAAATGTCCCAGGTTAGAGCAACAGTGATTTTTCAGTCAAACCCAAACTGAATAAAAGATAAACAGCAAACTCTCATTTCCTGCTCTGGAGCTGGAAGGACCAAGATGTAGAAACATGAGAACAAACAACATTAATTCTTTGCAAATAGCTTCCTCTCTTCTAATTGCACTTCCCACCTGACTCCACTTTCCGTGTGGCTTGTGGAGGTAACAGCTATTGATCTACAACTATTTTGACGAGGTGAGGTGCTGCAGAAACAGCAGAAATCTCATCAGGTCGTTGTCAGCTAATCTGGCCACGCAGTAAGGGGGCAAACAATTAACACCGAGTGCTGGGCTCATCCTTAGCCAGCAAGTATAAGGTCCTCTGAGGATTCCAATTCTCATTTGAGTCCAGCCCATAATATAAAAGCCACACCTGAGTAATGGGTGCCTGCTGAGCTGCTTTCACAGAGTACAGAAATACAGGCACAGGAACTGCAAACATGTTTTCCATCGACTGGAGTGTAAAATGTCTTATCTATCATGAGTCAATTGATGGCTAAACTCACTCAGCAAACTCATAAAAGCATTAGTTTGTATTTGTTGTTCACATTCAGAAACATTATACATCAAAAAGGTCAATGCTTCCAAACTAATTCAATTATAACACAGACATCTATCACACTAGTTCAGTTAATACTGTGGTAGCTTGCAGTTTTTGGAGAATGATAAAAGTTGGAATGTCTGCACGGGATATTCGGCTTTAATGACAAACCTCTTTATGATAACAGAGCTCATTGCAAAGCATCCTGCAGCCACTCTTTGCTAAATGCTTTGCAGAATATCTGAACTACTAGTTTTTGGAGGTGGCGGGGTGGTTAAAGGCACTGAGAGACAGTGCTGCAATCTGAAACCATGCTACCTCCACAGAGCTTGAAAAATGAGAGTCTCCAAGGATGTTGTTTGCCTGCATTTGTTATTAAAGACATGGTGACTGAGATTCATTTGCTAGACTTTTTTCAATAGATTTCATCACAAAAAGAACCAGAACCCACCCTGTACTGTTTTGGAAATCTGGATTTAAGATGGCTACAAGGCAAGGATTTATTTAATAAATCTGTGTAATCAGATAGAATAAGAAAATATGAAATTCTGAGGGTTTTATTTGGAAGTGTAGACAAGCAATCTGGACAACTACAGGCTCTTTGGTCCGACTTCACAAGCAAGAGAGGCTTTTTAATACAGGTTGAAGGAAAGGGCTCTGGAAGAACATAGTGGCAGGAGAAACTGCACCAAGCTAATCACACCTATTTATCTGTATTAATTATCAGGACTGATTCAGGATTGCTCTGTAGTTTCCCACCCACCCTGTAGGAGAGATGCTGACATACTGCTTCATCAGGAGGGTGAACAGGCTGGGTGGAGGTTACTAGAGGAATTCCTCCTGAGTGGGACCCATTTGGGTTAATATTTTCATTAACTACCACCAGACAGAGCAGAAAAACATTAATGCCTTCAGTGGCATTAGACAGAAATTTGGGAATCATTCCTAGAGAAAGCCTGACTGTGGCACAGAGCCAGAGGGATGGGGCCAGTATGAAGAGATTCCTGATTCTGTCCTTAAGGACCAGCAAAAATATCTGTGGGCACCTGGGAAGCTTATCAGTTGGGAGCATGAGGAATAGAGAAGCATTAGTCTAGCACTGGATGTTTCTGAGTGTTTGGCACTCTGGAGCCATCAAAGAGCAAAAGTAACAATGATGAGCAGCTCTGCAAGCAGGGACTGCAGAGGGGTGTTGGCACTTTTACAGGGCACAGACTAAGATGAGCACTATTGGGAAAGACAAGGCACAACTTTGCTGGGGACATCCTGCCCCATGAGGTCTCCCCTGCTCAGCAAGAAGTGATGCAGAGCAAGGAGTACCTGGGACAAGCTGGTGGTGTAAGATGAGACTGTACAGGCTGCATCATTTAGCCTTGCAGAATGAAGTCTGAGATGGGCTGTGATTATTTTCTATAAATACATCAAGGGGGTAAACACAAGGGAGAGAGAAGAGCTATTTAAACTGAGGAAGAATATTGGCACAAGAACAAATAGATGTAAATTGATGAAGAATAAATTTAGACTGAAAAAAAAAAAAATCTTCAGAGAAGTGAGTTTTTGAAATCACTACATTGGCAAGGAGAATAAACTTCCCTTCTCTCCCCCCAAGCTACCAAGCAGGTTTGTAGAGCACATTTGGGTGGGGTAACAGCATGCTGCTCCCAAGCCATCCACCCAGGTCTAGGCTCTTACACCGAGCAGCCACAAGACATGGTAATTGATCTCCATTCAACCCAAACCATCTGCAAACCCTCCAAGAGTTTCATACTTTCCTTTTTTAAATGGTGAGCTTTTCACTAAGGCTGCAAGTTCCTGGCCACAGTCAGGAGGACCATGGACCATCTTGCCCTGGCCACTAGCATCAATGTGGCCATGCAGGGAGGCAGCACAGATGCAACTAAACCCCCACATGCTGTAGACAGGGAGATGGATCTGATTTCTAGCCAGAACACACACCAGGTGCCTGGGTTTTGTTCAGGCTGATGGCAGAGAAAAGGCAGCACCTCCTTGGCAGAGCCTGAAGGGTGGGTTGCTTTAAAGCAATCAAACCTTCAGCCTTGGTGAGTGGGTAAGAAGGGATTCCTCCCTTATTCCAGCTCTCAGAAAGACTGGAAGTCTAGATGCTCTATGAAAGGAGTGCCAGGAAGATTTGAGGAGGACAAGAATCACAGTAACAAGGTTACCATCAGGTAAAGGTCCCAGGCAAACACTGCAGAGTCCTACAGGGCTTGGTGGATCAGTTACACTGCCCACAGCCTTGCTTTGCCATCAGCCCAGTGCTGCCTCTTGCTGGGAACCCCAGAGGGGACCAATGGAGCCACCTCCTCCTCTGCCTATATCCTGCTCTGCTCATGTTACCAAGAGCCCCATTGGCATCTGCACAGCTGCCCAGGTCCCCTCCATCACTGCAGGACCACTCTGCTGATCACTGCCCTGTGCCCAGGGCATCCTCTGCTGACAGAGATGGGTACCCAAGGGCAGCAAATCTTAGCAAAGATTCTTGCAAAGAAGTCAAAATTATGGTATGGATAACACTGATGGGGATCAGAGACCATAATACTAGACTCAGTTGCTAGGCCAGCAGCAGGGGAGGCTTTTATATCACACAAAGAAAACCTTATCCATACTTATAGATCAGCATTATTCTGAGACAGAATAGCAGGGGCATAATCATAGCTAATGTACCATGATCCTAACAGTATATAGGAAACTGAGGCACAGAAATCCATGACACAACTCACCAGTACTACCATCATCCCTCCTCAGCTGAATGATCCTGATTTAGCCGTTCAAGAGGCCTAAAAATCATCGCTGTCAAGGTCAGAGAGGAGACCAGCACCAAGGCCAGAAATGGTTTTCCCCAGTTCTGCAGTGCCATGCTGGGGCCACAGCCATGACCTCTCCCTGCAGAGAGGCTCTGCAGCCTGGGAACTCATTCTGTCACAGTGAAGCTTTCAGCCCAGCACATTCACACTGTTTGGATGGTCTTTCTCTGCCAGACAATGTATTCCATCATATTCCCCAAGTAGTTGTTTGGGGGTTTTTTCTTAGGGCAAATACATCATCATCTCGAGTATTTTTACTTTATCGCAGCAGAGCTGCTCTGATGACACAACTAATGTGGGACTTTGCTTTCAAATTTTGTTGCAGTCTGCAATGAAATTAGATGCAGGGCTCCTGAGACATACGCACTTAAAGTCTTTGCTTATCACACTGGAAAGCAGCAGCTGATCTAGCAATGAACAAGTCAGATTCAGAAGAGCCTGAAGTGCACACTGGTATTCCAAGCAGCAGGGCAACAGCAGCAGAGTTCTCATTACTCTTGCTTCCAGTCACACATGAGAACTCTCCTGCAGACCCAAATGAGCTCATACATCCCCTAAGTGCCAATAGGGGATGTGGTCCTCTCCTCTGGACATCAACTACCTATTTGTGTGCTGCTTCTTGCTGTTCAGGTCATGTTGGGGGCTGACACCATAACTGCTCACATTACATTTGTTTTTATTTATGCCAGCTAGAATAATTCTTTTATTCTTTTCAGAGACTATCACTGTTCTTTATAAATCTTATCACAAGAATAACTCA
>JAAWXA010000599.1:3513-25332 GCA_038090715.1 Florisuga fusca | reverse complement strand
TTTCCCAGGCAACTACCAGCAAGACAAGAGGGCATGGTCTCAAGTTGTGCCAGGGGAGGTTTGGGTTGGATATTAGAAAGAAGTTCTTTACGGAGAGGGTGATCAGGCATTGGAATGGGCTGCCCAGGGAAGTGGTGGATTCTCTGTCCCTGGAGATATTTAAAAAGAGACTGGATGTGGCACTCAGTGCCATGGGCTGGGAACCACGGCAGGAGTGGATCAAGGGTTGGACTTGATGATCTCTGAGGTCATTCTATGATTCTGTGATTCCATGGGGACAGGGACAGGGTTGGCTTCAGTTGGGTGGGAGGTGTTCCTTCCCATGCATGCAGGGGGTTGGAACAAGATGATCTTTAACCCTTCCAACCCAACCCATTCCATGATTCCATGATTCTGTGACATGGTCCCAGACAGTTCCAGGCCTGGGCTCTCCACAGCACCACCAGGGCTTTTTGATGTGGGGTAAGTTCCTCAGGAAGAAGTACATGGGGCTGTGGAGGCTTGAGTCCACCACTGTGATGAGTGCAATCAGGCTGTTCCCTGTGAGGACCACCAGGTAGATGAGCAGGAAGACCATGAAGTGCAGGCCCTGCAGGCTGGAGTGGCCAGAAAATCCCAGGAGAATGAATCCAGGTCCAGCAGTGTGATTCTCCAAGCCTTTTCTTTGGAGCATTTTCCCTCCAAATCCCAAGAGCAGGCTCTTCAAGGATGCTGATAGCCTGTCCACCATCCTATGGCAAGCCCAGAGAAAGGGGAAAAAAATAAAAACCCATTTTCAAACCTGAAAAAAAAAGAAGAGAAGAACTCCAGGCCAGTCAGTCTCATCTCTGTCTCCATTCTGTGATCCTATGAACTCAGTGCCTGGAAAATCATGGAGCAGATCCTCCTGAAGGCTCTGCTAAGGCAAGGAGATAACAAAGGGGTGATTGGTTTCAGCCAACACATCTTCACTAAAGGCAAGTCCTGCCTGACTTATTTGGTGGCTTTTATCAGTGAGGGAACAACCTCTTTGGTGGAAAAAGGCAGAGCAACAGATGTCATCTGCCTGGAGCTGTGCAGAGCATTCAACACTGTTCCACACAACGTTCTCTTCTCCTCGTTGGATAAGGAACAGGCTGGATGGTCACACACACAGAGTTGTGATCAGTGGCTCAGAATCCAAATGGAGGTGTGTGAGGAGTGGTGTTCCTCAAGGGCTGGTACTGGGACCAGTGCTGTTTAACATCTTTGTTGGTGACATGGACAGTGGAATGGAGTGCACCCTCAGCAAGTTTGCTGACAACACTGAACTGTGTGGAGAACTCAACATGCTGGAGGGAAGGGATGCCATCCAGAGGGACCTGGACAGGCTGGAGAAGTGAGCTTATGCACACTGCATGAAGTTCAAGAAAGCCAAGTGCAAGGTTCTGGCAAAGGGCTGAGGCAATCCCATGCATGAATACAGGCTGGGAGGAGAAAGGTTTGAGGACAGCCCTGAGGAGAAGGATTTGGGGGTTGTGGTATACCAGAAGCTCAACATGAACTGTCAGTGTCCATGTGCAGCATCAGAAGGACACAGAGCTCTTTGAGCATGTCCAGAGGAGTCAGAGGACATAAATGCACAGACCCCAATTGCAGTGAACAATCAGTTATTGTGTGGTTTGCTAGACTTATATAGTACTCAGATATCTATTGATTGATTTATAGGTTGCATCTAAAAGTGCTCTGTCTGAAAGTAAAGTGAAAATAGTGCATTTTGCTATATAAACATGCACTAACATAAATCCTTATCTAACCGCTTCCCACTGAAGGCACCTGGTACCGAGACAGAACATTCTCCAGGAGGCACATTCCTCAGGGTATTCACAGCACTCTGTTCCCCTCAGGGTCAAGCAGTATCAGGCAGTCCACCAGGCACCTTCTGTCCCACGCAGCATCTACTCTTCTGATGTTCTACTACAATTCCCCAATTTTAAATTGGAAAGAGCCAAGTGAACCACCTTTTCTTCCATTCTCCCGCTGCTTAAAATCATTTTAGCAATCAATCCAATATTTACCAAAATCAATATTCCTGCCAGAATCATCAGAAATGTGTAAAGATAGGCCTAATACCTATGTGTTTAAGGTAACAAGCATCTGTTCTAACGAACACTCCATAAACATAATGAGAATCCACTACAATATTAATATCTGTCACTGAAAATAATCAAAAGGCTTCTTCTATCACTGCACACAATTCTGTGCCCTGTGCTGATCCTTCCTGTAGCACGACATGTGCTGGCCATTGGTCTGAAGCAGAATCATGCCAAGCTACCACCTTGGTGTGAGCGAGCAGATCCATCCAGGAATAGAGTAGGATCTCCCTCTGGTGGCACTGTTGATAAAATAGAAGAACTCTGGATTGTTCACTCTTGCAGGGACTGTAACAATTTGTGACTCAGCAAGTTGAACTGCATCTCTCCAGGGCAATCTGCTAAGGCAATTTGAAAAGACAGTGACATTTGAATAGCTGTATGAAAATGCTTCTTTGTGATAGGGATATGTATTATAGCAACATCTAATGCAAAAATACCTTTAGCATGTAATCACACTTTTGTAATCACATCAGATAACATTTAAAATTTAAACCATAATGTTTTGGTGAAATGATATGATGAAAATTGACACTCTAGCAACCAGAAATTTTTGTCATCCCATTGCCCTAATATACCAAATGGCTTTAAGGTGTTGTTCATCACAAAACCTCTGAAAACAAATTTTGCATCATAATAATGTGCAGAAGACTGTTTAATTTTATTCATAACAGTTTCTGGTGCTTGAGATGCCTCGGGATTCAATTGCCTCTGTGATGTAAGATTAGTAGAGTCCTTCAATAAATGAAATACTGTGGATAGTGTCTCAGTAGTGATACCAAGAAAAGATCTTATCCATTTTATTAACCCAAATCACTTTTGCAAATCATTCAGAGTTTGGATATTGATTTCAATTGCCAATTTTTGTGGGGAAACCTAGATTTCTGTTAATTTCTATCTTGGGTTTTTCCAGGGTGGTTCTTACTGAAATTTTTCAGGAGGCATCTTTAAGCCATAATTTTCCATACATTTGGTAAACATTTTGAATTTGACCTTTATCAGTTGCACACACCAAAAAATATCATCACATAATGAGAGATAATAATCCTCATTTCGATGCTGAATGCACAACAATTTGTTTTAACAAATGATCTTTTATGATCAGATCTGTCGTTATCTCAGCCCTTTCTGCTGAGATTGGGCTCCACATTGGGCCCAAATAAAGACTCTTGTGACTGAACCCCAGCCAGACACTGAGCACCACACAGCCACTGACTCAGCTTTCAGTGAGGTGAAGGAATGGAATGAGACAAGAAAAGTTTAATGATTGATTAATGATTTGATATTGCACTTATATGAACTATAGCCAACTCTTTTATTTTGTTTGTGTCCATCTTTTTGTGTCTCCTGACACAAAGGATTTCTCATAAGATTATCCCTTGTAGAAAGGTGACCTCATTAGGGGCAGCTGGTACTTAGCATATGGTTGAGGAGTGTGTTTGAGTGGCCATGACACTTTATCATGCTTTGCATTGCTTTGTTTGCAAAGAGGAAAAGTCCTGCTGTGCCCGTGTGCAGCAGTTCTCTAAGGAAAAGAGGGGGGAGCTGGTGCAAAGGAGCTGTACCATCCAGCTGCAGAGAGCAGGGGAGAAGTCTGATGTGAGGAGAAGTGATGCAAGTCCCAGGGGCCAAGGAGAGCAGTGGTGGGGTTGGGGAGGTGAGGAGCAAGGGTGTCCATCCAGTGTCAGACCTCAAGGAACTGCTTCTCCTTCTGCTGCAGACCTCCTGAGGAGACCCTCTGGGTCATCATAACTTGGAGAATGCTGCTGGAACCTCTCCTCTGAAGTACAAAGTAATGAAATATTCCATTTAAAATAAGAGTGTAAAGGTGTTCTTTGAAAACTTTCTCCCTGAAATCCAACAAGAAAAAAATTAATAACTGCAGGAAACTATAAAATCTTGAAAACATGAAGGAAATTACAAAAAGATAAAGAATTCCTTTGGGCTTTTGAGGCTCATTACAATAAATTCAGATACTGAGAGAAGAATGCAAAAAACCTCTGATGAAGTCGGTCAGAAGCAAAACCAAAATACCTTCACACACTGATGGGCCCCCCTGAGCCTGCCAGAGCCTCCCCATGGCCTCGTTAGAGCAGATCCCTGGAGGCCATGACTGCAGGAGGCAAAGGCCCTGTGCTGGTGGCTGTAATGCTGAGAAAACCCTTTGGTTTGTTGGATGCAGCAGAAAGGCCAAGCCCTGACCCCAGGCCCTGGGAAGGCAGGTCCTGTCCCTCACAGAGGGCTCAGGGCTATTCCTGGGGCAGTGGGGTGTGAGGGTGACCAAGGACAAGTGTAGGAAAATTCTCTGAACCCTCCTGGTTAACCATTTGCCAAGGAACAAAGTCTAGAGCCTCAAATAAAAATGTTCCTGGTAGACTGTGGTGGTCAAGGCAACTCCCATGGCCAAGGTGTCAAAGCCCTTGATCCTGTTGGGCATTTAAAACTTGACAGAGCCCTTGGCCACCTCTCCTGCAGGCTGTCCTACACTGTCCATGCCTGCAGCTCCTTCCCTTCAGGCTGTTGTCACCCTTCCTGCTTTCCCACCTACATGTCACCACAGCATTTCCAGACCTTCTCTGGTGTCTCTCTGCTTTCACTGGCTTTGCCTTGAAAACAAAATCCTGGGCTGATCCAGAACCCCTCTGGGTAAACCTCGAACACAAGGATACCCTTGGGGTGAGACTTCTTGTTCTTTCCCTCCAGTCTGNGCAGGTCAATTATTCTTATGATCAGAAGACCTTGTTCTCATGGGGGACTTCACCTTCTGAGGTGTCTGCTGAAATACAACACAGCAGAGAGGGAACAGTCTTGGAGGTAACTGGAATGTTTAGAAGATACCTGCCTGACACATCTAGTAAGAGAACAACTAGAGGAGACCCTTCACTGGACCTGATTCTTGTGAAGAGAGAAGGACTTGTGGTTGATGTGATGCTTGGAGATTCTCTTGGGCAGAGTGATCACAAAATGACAGAGGTCTCCATTCTTGGAGAAGTAAGGAGGAGGCTCAGCAGAACTGTCACCTTGGAGTTCCAGTAGGCAGATTCTGTTTCTGTTTGAGAGAGTCCCTTGGGAGGCAGTCCGGAAGGGCAAAGGAGTCCAGGAAAATTTGAAATCAAGAAGTCCAGAAAGGAACTATTAAAGGCACAGGAGCAGACTGTCCCCATATGCTGTAAGACAAACTCTTGGGAAAAATGACCATCCTGGCTGAAAACAGAGACCTGGTAACAACTCAGAGAAAAAAGAGAGTTTATGGTCTTAAAAGAAAAGGTGCAGGGGACTTTGAAGATGACATGAGGCTATGGAGGGAGAAAATTAGAAGGGCTCAAGTCTACCATGAACTTCATCTAGCTATTTCCATAAAGGACAAATAAAAATGTTTCTAATATTAAAAAGGTACATATTATTTTTATTATTTATTTATATTAGCAATAACAGGATGATGAAGGAGAATCTCTGTACTGTCCTGCATGCCAGGAGGGAACAGTGATGAAGGATGAAAAGAAAGTTCTGGTTAAAACTCATTAAAAAGAAGAAATATTATTTTCTTTGGAAAAAGGAGCAAGACACTCAGAGGGCTACAAAGATGTCAGGAAAAAAATTCACAGAGAAAAAATTTCAAAGGCCAAACTCAGTGTGAAATTAATCCAGCTGCTGCCATTGAAGAACCTCATAAATTTTTCGATCAACATATTAACAACAAAAGGAGGGTGGAGGGCACTCCCCGTCCTTTATTGGATGGCAGGAGAAAGAGTGAGCAAGGGTGAGAAAAAGGCTGA
This sequence comes from Florisuga fusca, assembly GCA_038090715.1. Lineage (NCBI taxonomy): Eukaryota > Metazoa > Chordata > Aves > Apodiformes > Trochilidae > Florisuga > Florisuga fusca. The sequence continues at coordinate 19,445 of JAAWXA010000599.1, read as the reverse complement.
GGGACTGAATGGCTTCTTTGCCTCAGCCTTTAGTAGAAGGAACAGTTGTTCTCAGGTTCCACTTCCTGAGCTGGCAGACAGGGACGGGGAGCAGAAAGGGGTCCTTATAATCATAGGAGAAATGGTCTCCTATGAAATGGGCCCTGCAAAGCCCAAAGGTGCCATGTCCCAGCCTGGCTCTGCCCAGGAGTCGGGCAGGGAGAAGTCAAGGCCAGGAAAAGGGATGGGTTTGGCTGCTGGATGTGGGGTCCAGCAGAGACGAGGAGTCAGGGGAGGGGATGGGCAGAGACATGATGGGGCAGAGGGAAAGGGGAGAGGCCAAGGGGAGGTGGCTGGAATGGTGACGAGGATGAGGTCACTTCCACTGCAGCAGCCTGCCTGGCCCTCTGGAGACCTTCTGGCCAGCAAGCATTGTGAGGGCATCAGTGCATCAGAGAAGCCACACAACAGAAATTCCACCATTGAGAAAGGGAGGGGTGAGGCAGGTACCAGACATCCCCCTGAGTTCTGCTCCTGGAGGCACCTCTGTTACAGCAAGCTGACCAGCCCTGGCAGACCGGGTTCATGGCCACCCTGCTCAGCACTGGCACTGACATGGGTGAAGAATCTTTTCTTTGTCTCCAGGCCCATCATCCCCTGTTTCACCAACACCTTTTGAATTTGTGTCCTTTTAATATGAGCTGTGGTGGAGAGCCCTGCTCTCTGTTCTCCATGACCTCCTCATAGGTCCTGATAGGCTGCAGTGAGGTGTATCCCAACAATCCCTTCTCCAGATGGACAAGCCCAGCTCCCTCAGCTTCTCCTCACAAGCAAAGGCTCCAGCCCTGGTCTGTCTTGGGGGACATTCACTGACCCCCCTCCAGCTTGCCAACATTTCTCCTGTGTCAGGCACAGAGGGTGTTGAGTCCCTCAGCCCAGCTCTGCTGCTGGTATCAAATCCCCACCCTGTCCCTACTCTGGCTTCCCACCAGGAGTCTCAGACCCCATTGGCAGAAACCTCCCACCCTCAGCTGACAAGGTCATCCTGGGAGGCTCTCCCATTGACCCACGGGTGAATCCTTCACACAGATGCTGGAACTGTCTTTGAATTAATTGTTACTTTTTAGGTTTTGAATTGTTCCTCTGACAACCTGGCCATTCATGGCCTAGAAATGCCAATTCTTTCTTTGTATGGAGGTGTTGGGGACTGGGTCAGATTCCAATATGGTCCCTCAGGGGTCCATACCAGGACCAGTCCTGTTCAATATCTTCATCAGTGACACAGAGAGTGGGATCAAGTGCACCCTCAGGGAGTTTGAAAGTGACACAATGCTGAGTGGGTCAGGTGAGACACTGGAGGGACAGGATGTCAAGCAGGGCGGGTGGTTTAATTAATGGACAATCAAGGACTCTGAGTAACTCAGTGTTTGAACAAATTTTTTAACAGAACCAGGAGAGACAAAGCAGGCACATTTCTCAGTTCTAGAAATACATGTCTAAACATTAATGTAGGAACATAACCATGAATGAAAGTAACAACAGCAGTAAAAATAAATGCAGTGGTTAAAAAAAAATAACAAAAAATAAATAAAATAATTTTTTTTTTTTTTTAAATAAGAAAAGAAAAACTGAATCAGATGGTGTTAGAGTCATTTCTGGAGAACACTGATAAATTTGTCATGGAAACAGTTCCTGATGGAAGCCTTGAGCTCCATGTTCCTCATGCTGTAGATGAGGGGGTTCACTGCTGGAGGAACCACCGAATACAGAAATGACACCACCAGGTCCAGGGATGGAGAGGAAATGGAAGAGGGCTTCAGGTAGGCAAACATGCCAGTGCTGATGAACAGGGAGACCACAGCCAGGTGAGGGAGGCACGTGGAAAAAGCTTTGTGCCTTCCCTGCTCAGAGGGGATCCTCAGCACAGCCCTGAAGATCTCCACATAGGACACCACGATGAAAACAAAACAGCCAATAAGAATACAAGCACTGAGAGCAAGAAGCCCAAGTTCTCTAAGGAAGGATTGTGAGCAGGAGAGCTTGAGGATCTGGGGGATTTCACAGAAGAACTGGTCCAGGGCATTGCCCTGGCAGAGGGGCAGGGAAAATGTATTGGCTGTGTGCAGCAGAGCAGTGAGAAACCCAGAGCCCCAGGCAGCTGCTGCCATGTGGACACAAGCTCTGCTGCCCAGGAGGGTCCCGTAGTGCAGGGGTTTGCAGATGGCCACGTAGCGGTCGTAGGACATGATGGTCAGGAGATAAAACTCTGATGAAATGAGAAAGACAAAGAAGAAGATCTGTGCAGCACATCCCTTGTAGGAGATGTCTGTGTTGTCCCAGAGGGAACTGGCCATGGCTTTGGGCAGAGTGGTGGAGATGGATCCCAGGTCGAGGAGGGAGAGGTTGAGGAGGAAGAAGTACATGGGGGTGTGGAGGTGGTGGTCACAGGCGATGGTGGTGATGATGAGGCCGTTGCCCAGGAGGGCAGCCAGGTAGATGCCCAGGAAGAGCCAGAAGTGCAAGAGCTGCAGCTCCCGCCTGTCTGCAAATGCCAGGAGGAGGAACTGCCTGATGGAGCTGCTGTTGGACATCTGATGCCTCTGCGGATGGCGCACTTTCAGAGAAACAAAAGGGATAAGTAAGTCAGGTCAGATTTTTCGTAAGAAATCCTTTTAGAAATTTACAGAAATCCCCCAAAACCCCACTCCTTACAGGAACAATTTTTGCAGGTCCCATTGATGAGCTCTGGTTTGTGCTGGATGATGGTGTCACTTGGAGCAGGGGCTGCACTCTGGGCTCTGCAGTAGTCAGTCCTGCCCTAGGGGAATTAGCAAGTAGGAAACATGGGGGATCTCAGATTAAATCCACTCTTTATATCCAAACACTTTTCAGCAATGTCACCCTTAGTGCACCACCAGTATGCAGAGCAGAGATGAGAAGATGAGGACTGGTTTAGTCTGACACAGTTTCTCCAAAACACCTACAGCCAATTTTAATGTAGAAGCCCCTGGAATTTCTGATGCTTTGCAAGTGAAACCCTGAGGGTGCTGAGAGGCAAAGTGACTGTCCCTTAGTGCAGAGTGAGGACAGCCGCTCTGTCCATCAGTCCTGCTCTCACCTGCAGAAAGAGGCAAAGACACTAAAGATGGGGTATCCTAATGGGAGGGTAGGCTGACCCCCAGACCCACACCCTGCAGTCACCCCAGACCCACACCCTCAGTCCCCACAGCCCCAAATATAAGGTGGTTTGGATGCATTTCCTGCATGGACACAGCAGCAGGATCGGACCAGCAGCACCAGTGTCTGACCTGCACACAAATCCTCACCCCCCCAGAACCTGCCAAAGTTCTGCTGCCAAGAGAGTCAGGANCTTGCATCACTTCTCCTCACATCAGACTTCTCCCCTGCTCTCTGCAGCTGGATGGTACAGCTCCTTTGCACCAGCTCCCCCCTCTTTTCCTTAGAGAACTGCTGCACACGGGCACAGCAGGACTTTTCCTCTTTGCAAACAAAGGAAAGCAAAGCATGATAAAGTGTCATGGCCAATCAAACACACTCCTCAACCATGTGCCCCTAATGAGGTCACCTTTCTACAAGGGATAATCTTCTGAGAAACCCTTTGTGTCAGGAGACAGAAGAAGATGGACACAAACACAATGACAGAGCTGGCTAAGGAGGCAATCAGAGTGCTTAAATGTTTTTGAGCTTTGACTTCCTGAAGCTGAGAGCAGCAGCATAGGTGAGAAGAATGGGAATGAGCAAAGTGGAATATCAAATCATTAATCAATAATTAAACTTTTCTTGTCTCAATCCATTCCTCCACCCCACTGCTGGGGGAAAGCTGAGTCAGTGGCTGTGTGGTGCTCAGTGTCTGTCTGGAGTTTAATCACAAGAGTCTTTGTTTGGGCCCAACGTGGAGCAGAAAGGGCTGAGATAACGACAGATCCAATCAAAATGTGTTAAAAGAAATTGTTGTTCATTCAGCATTGGAACCATTTCATGAATCTCATCCTAGGATTATGATCTCCCATTATATGATGATATTTTTCTCTGTGCAATTGATGAAGATCAAATTCAAAAATGTTTACCATTACTTTCCAAATGTCTGGAAAATTATGGCTTACAGATACCTCCTGAAAAAATTCAGACAGGGTCACCCTGGACATGCCGGGGATGGAAATTAACAGAAACCTGGGTTTCCCCACAGAAACTGACAATTGAAAACAATGTCCAAACTCTGAATGATCTGCAAAAGTTATTGGGGTTAATAAAATGAATAAGATCTTTTCTTGGTATCACTACTGAGACACTATCCACTGTACTTGATTTATTGAAGTGATATACTAATCTTACATCATGCAGGCAATTGAATCTTGAGGCATCTCGAGCACTAGAAACTCTTATGAATAAAATTAAACAGTTTTCTGCACATTATTATGATGCAAAATTTGTTTTCAGAGCTTTTATGATAAACAACAACTTCAAGCCATTTGGTATATTAGGGCAACAGAATATCAAAAATTTCTGTATGCTAGAGTGTCAGTTTTTATCATATCTTTTCACCAAAACAGTATGGTTTAAATTTTAAATGTTATCTGAAGTGATTACAAAAGTGTGATTACTTGCTAGAGGTATTTTTGCATTAGATGTTGCTGTAATAGATATCCCTATTAAAAACAGGGTTTTCATACAGCTATTCAAATGTCACTGTCTTTTCAAATTGCCTTAGCAGATTACCCTGGAGAGATGCAGTTCAACTTGCTGAGTCACAAATTGTTACAGTCCCTGCAAGAGTTAGCAATCCAGAGTTCTTCTATTTTATCAACAGTGCCACCAGAGGGAGATCCTACTCTATTCCTGGATGGATCTGCTGGCTTACACAAAGCAGTGGTAGCTTGGCATGATTCTGCTTCAGACCAATGGCCATCACATGTCGTGCTACAGGAAGGATCAGCAAAGGGCATAGAATTGTGTACAGTAATAGAAGAAGCCTTTTGATTGTTTTCAGCAACAGATATTAATATTGTAGTGGATTCTCATTATGTTTATGCAGTGTTAGAACAGATGCTTGTTACCTTAAACACATAGGTATTAGGCCTATCTTTACACAGTTTTCTGATGATTCTGGCAGGAATAATAATTCTGGTAAATATTGGGTTGATTGGGTTGATTTTAAGCACCAGGAGAATGGAAGAAAAGATGGTTTACTTATCCCTTTCCAATTTAAAAGCTACAAACTGTGGGAGAAGAGCAGAAGAGTAGACACTGTGTGGGACAGAAGGTGCCTGGTGGACTGCCTGGTACTGCTTAGAATCATAGAATCATAGAATTAGCCGGGTTGGAAGGGACCTCAGAGATCATCTAGTCCAACCCTTGACCCACCGGAGCAGTTGCTAGACCATGGCACTGAGTGCCACATCCAGTCTTTTTTTAAATGTCTCCAGGGACGGAGAATCCACCACCTCACCGGGCAGTCCATTCCATAGCCTAATCACCCTCTCCGTGAAGAAATTCTTTCTAACATCTAACCTAAACCTCCCCTGGCACAACTTAAGACTGTGCCCTCTTGTCTTGTTGAAGGTCGTCTGTGAAAAGAGTCCAGCTCCCACCTCGCTACAGCCTCCCTTCAGGTAGTTGTAGACGGCAATGAGGTCTCCCCTGAGCCTCCTCTTCTTCAGGCTGAACAGCCCCAGCTCCCTCAGCCTCTCCTCATAGGGCCTGTGCTCGAGTCCCTTCACCAGCCTGGTTGCCCTCCTTTGGACCTGTTCCAGGACCTCTACATCCTTCTTAAACTGGGGGGCCCAGAACTGGACACAGTACTCGAGGTGTGGCCTAACCAGCGCCGAGTACAGGGGAAGAATCACCTCCTTGGACCTGCTGGTGATGCTGTTTCTGATACAGGCCAGGATGCCATTGGCCTTCTTGGCCACCTGGGCACACTGCTGGCTCATGTTCAGTTTCTTGTCAATGCAGACTCCCAGGTCCCTTTCTGCCTGGCTGCTCTCCAGCCATTCTGTCCCCAGCCTGTAGCGCTGCATGGGGTTGTTGTGGCCAAAGTGCAGGACCCGGCACTTGGCCTTGTTGAACTTCATCCCATTGGAGTTGGCCCAGCTCTCTAGTCTGTCCAGGTCCCTCTGCAGAGTCCTCCTGCCTTCGAGTTGGTCCACACTTCCTCCCAGCTTGGTGTCATCAGCGAATTTGCTGATGATAGACTCAATCCCTTCGTCTAAGTCGTCTATAAAGATATTAAACAGAACTGGGCCCAACACTGATCCCTGGGGGAACAGAGTGCTGTGAATACCCTGAGGAATGTGCCTCCTGGACAATGTTCTGTCTCGGTACCAGGTGCCTTCAGTGGGAAGCGGTTAGATAAGGATTTATGTTAGTGCATGTTTATACAGCAAAATGCACTATTTTCACTTTACTTTCAGACAGAGCACTTTTAGATGTAGCCTATAAATCAATCAATAGATATCTGAGTACTATATAAGTCTAGCAAACCACACAATAACTGATTGTTCACTGCAATTGGGGTCTGTGCATTTATGTCCTCTGACTCCTCTGGACATGCTCAAAGAGCTCTGTGTCCTTCTGATGCTGCACATGGACACTGACAGTTCATGTTGAGCTTCTGGTATACCACAACCCCCAAATCCTTCTCCTCAGGGCTGTCCTCAAACCTTTCTCCTCCCAGCCTGTATTCACGCATGGGATTGCCTCAGCCCTTTGCCAGAACCTTGCACTTGGCTGTCTTGAACTTCATGCAGTGTGCATAAGCTCACTTCTCCAGCCTGTCCAGGTCCCTCTGGATGGCATCCCTTCCCTCCAGCATGTTGAGTTCACCACACAGTTCAGTGCTGTCAGCAAACTTGCTGAGGGTGCACTCCATTCCACTGTCCATGTCACCAACAAAGATGTTAAACAGCACTGGTCCCAGTACCAACCCTTGAGGAACACCACTCCTCACACCTCCATTTGGATTCTGAGCCACTGAACAGAACTTTTTGTGTGTGACCATCCAGCCTGTTCCTTATCCAATGAGGAGAAGAAAACGTTGTGTGGAACAGTGTTGAATGCTCTGCACAGCTCCAGGTAGATGACATCTGTTGCTCTGCCTTTTTCCACCAAAGAGGTTGTTCCCTAACTGATAAAAGCCACCAAATAAGTCAGGCAGGACTTGCCTTTAGTGAAGCCGTGTTGGCTGACACCAATCACCCCTTTGTTATCTCCTTGCCTTAGCAGAGCCTTCAGGAGGATCTGCTCCATGGTTTTCCAGGCACTGAGTTCATAGGATCACAGAATGGAGACAGAGATGAGACTGACTGGCCTGGAGTTCTTCTCTTCTTTTTTTTTTCAGGTTTGAAAATGGGTTTTTATTTTTTTCCCCTTTCTCTGGGCTTGCCATAGGATGGTGGACAGGACATCAGCACCCTTGAAGAGCTTGTTGTTGGGATATATCTGTGGAGGGAAAATGCTCCAAAGAAAAGGCTTGGAGAATCACACTGCTGGACCTGGATTCATTCTCCTGGGATTTTCTGGCCACTCCAGCCTGCAGGGACTGCACTTCATGGTCTTCCTGCTCATCTACCCGGTGGTCCTCACAGGGAACAGCCTGATTGCACTCATCACAGTGGTGGACTCAAGCCTCCACAGCCCCATGTACTTCTTCCTGAGGAACTTGTCCTTCCTGGAGATCTGCTACACATCAGTCACTCTGCCAAAAATGCTGGTGGGTTTCCTGATGGGAGATGGCAGGATCTCTTTCCTTGGCTTTGCTGCCCAGCTCTACTTCCTGGTTTTGCTGAGCAGCATGGAATGCCTTCTGCTGGCTGCCATGGCCTATGACCGCTACACAGCCATCTGTGACCCTCTGCACTACAGCCTCATCACGAGCAGGGGGGATCATGGATGGTTGTTGTACCAGTGCAACTAGTTCAGACCTACCAGGTGTTCTCTTTGCCCTTCTGTGCATCCTTCAGTTGGGATGTAGAAAGAGGAATGGAAGAGTCAGAGCAGAAAAATCATGGGTCAAGGGTAATCCTAAAGAAGACCTGAACCACATTCAGGAACGTGCTGGTTCCCAGCAACAGGACCAGACAGGTTTCAACGTACCAAGGACATTAAAAACTTCAAAAATTAATGATGGCCATGCTGTCTGCAGGTCACGGGTTGGTGTCACCATCAGTGTCACAAAGCACAGCCCAATGATGCCCTTGAGCAGGCTCCAGAGCTGACAGCCAGCACAACAAGGAATAAGGAAGGTGTGACATCTCACAATTCTAAGAACAGCTCTGAGACCAAACCAACCAACATGGTGACCAGTGACTCTTAAACCCATGAAGGGAATAATTATAACTAGATATTTTCACATTCTCTGATCAGATGTGTCATTATCTCAGCTCTTTTTGCCCCACGTAGGCCCAAATAAAGACTGTTGTGGTTGAACCCCAGCCAGGCACTGAGCACCTCAAAGCCTCTCACTCACAACCCACCCAACAGTGGGATGGAGAAAAACATAAGAATATTTATGGTTGAGATAAATCCATAAATTTATGGTTCAGGGCTGGTGGGAGGCACGGAAGGCACAGCAGGCACCCCTGAGCCAGTGGGAGTGGGTGTCCCCCCTTTTTGTCTTGACTTTTCTTCCAAAGCCAGGACATTCTGTGCGTGCTGGGTGATGCCAAGAAGGACCATTCCCTTTCTTAGGAGGAAATGCAAAGTGCAGCCTGCAGGGCGTTATTGCTGGCAGTGCAGAAAGAAGCTGCCGTAGGAAAGAGAGGCTGCTGGGGGCTTTTGGAAAGGGACACTTGTAATGCATTGCTCCTCCTGCCCCTAAGGGAAGGTGTCCTGCAGGCAGGGCAGGAACGGGCTCGCTGCCTCTGCCCCCATCCCCTCATTGTGTGACAGGACAATCGCTGCCAGCGCTCGGGGCTCCCCGCAGAGACCCCGATGATGCTGGTGCCATGCGGGGTGGGTGGGTGGGGATGAAGTGGCAGCGTGGGGACAGGAGTGAGCTGAACGAGCAGCAGCTGCTGGATGGAGGGTAGAAGTGGTGGCACTGACAAGGGGGTGGTGACAAGGAGCTGGTGACAAGGTGGTGGAGGCAAATTGTCCCAAACCCTTCCCAGGGAGCCAATGAGAGCAATGTTGTGTTTGGGGTGGTGAGGAGCAATGTTCTCCATTTCAAAGGCTTTTCCTCACTATCCAGGCCTCTTTCAGAGACACTCTGCACCCATAGTAGTTGAGTATGAATTCTAAACTGAAAATCAGAAAAATAGAACTTTTCAATATTTTTTTTTTAAGCTCTTTGTAATCTTCCTCGACACTGGAGCCTCTCCAAGTAGCTGTGCAAGTCTTGAACATTAAAAACACCACATGAGGGTGACTCATGGCTGCTCAGTACTTTAATGGGCCCCATGGTGCCAGTGGGACTGAGTCCGTGATACTCAGGTATTGACCGGAGACTGAAAAAATACCCTCTTAAGAAATTAAAGCCAAAATAAAACCCCCCAAAATCTTGAAGTATTGATTGGCCCATTTGGGTCCCATTACTAAAAAAGCCTTCTCAGAGACTTGTTTGAGAAGATGACTCGAGGCCGTGATTTTAGTGAGGCAAAGATTCTGTAAAGGTGGCTCTGAAGCCAAAGGTATTGATCTATTTGTTTGTTTATTTATTTATTTATTTATTTATATTATGGATCAGTTAGGCCAAACTCTGAACTCCAGGCAATGGGAAGGAAAATCTCATTCCTCACTTCTGACTTCTGAGCCAGGACTCGTCCTGGGGACAGTGAAGTATGAAAATCAGTAATAAAAAAACTTCTGACACATGCTGACACCCCCGAGAAGAGGAAAGAAATTCCAGAGCCTCAGGACAAAATTACTCCTGAAAGACCTTTGTGGTGGAGGCAGCTGCCATGTCAGACATGACAAAGTCCTTGATCCTGTTGGGCCTTTCAGCCTTCCAAAGCCCTTGGCCACCTCTCCTGCAGGCTGCCCTACACTGTCCATGTCTGCATCTCCTTCTTTAAACTGCTTTAAAAAGGCTTTAAACTGAAGGACAAGGAGAGAGGAACTAAAGATAGCAATGATCACCCCACCATCACCACTACAACTGACCTGGGATTAAACCAGGCCTGCTGACCCAAGGAGTCCAGCCTGGATTTCCCAGGGCTGCCCTGAAGCCTTGGTGGTGACGTGAGAGCTATTGGGGGTGAGGCAGGAGAAACGTGGTACCATTTTTTAGTATATTTGTATATATTTAGTAGTTTTTCCCTTTTATCATTAATGTTTCATTTAAGTTATGTAGTTTAGTTTCCAACCCACAAGTCTCTCTCCCTTATTCTCTCTCCTTTCTTTATCAGGGTGGGGAGGGGGATTAATAGAGAGCTTCTGTCACTCGGTTAATTGCCGGCCTAGCGTTAAACCCTGAACGATTTATTTTCCCCCAGTGTGAGGCTTAAGCTAATTATCTCAAGCCCAGTTGAAATTTCAACTCATTTATATGAATAATTTGAATTATGACTTAAGTGGGAGGATACCCAGATGGCTCCGGTGAGCGGGAATCAAACTATTTTCTTAGGAAATTTCACAGGGTTGGAAATAAAACCAATCATGCTGTACCTTTGGTACTCAGGGTATGTGATCTGTGGCTTTTTCGCTGGGATTAGTGTTGCTCTGTGGTTCATTCTTGGTAAGAGCTGCTTAAAACCGTAGTTGAGATATGGTCTTCAACAGCGTGGTACATGGTACAGTGTTTTTTCACACACCTAGGAGATACACATAGGATACACATTTCATACACATAGGAAATATCCCTATAAAGAGGAAATAGGCTGCCCAAAGGTCAAAGCACCCACACTTGGAAAACCTATCAGGGACCTGAAAGAATTGTCTGTACGAGATGTGATCTATTCCGATTATGAGACTGTAGATCCTTATCACATGCCATGCCCTAAGCCTATGAGGCAAAGGTTTGTGCATGCTGCACCATCCCCATTTAACCATACACTATCAGTCATGTTATGGGTTCCTGGAGAAATGGAACAGGCTGTGGGTGATGTGATTAAAACAGCACGAGAATATGAAGATGCTGCCATGGCTCCTCATCAGGCCTGGGTCTCATCTGGAAAGGGAACAGCTGAGAAACTGCACATACCCCATCACAAAGCCCTGGTGGTGCTGTGGAAGGGTTAAAGACCATCTTGTTCCAGCCCCCTGCATGCATGGGAAGGGACACTGCCCACCCAACTGAAGCCAACGCTGTCTCTGTCCCCATGGAATCACAGAATCATAGAATTGGCTGGGTTGGAAGGGACCTCAGAGATCATCAAGTTCGACTCTTGATCCACTTCCGCCACGCTACCCAGCCCATGGCACTGAGTGCCACATATAGTCTCTTTTTAAATATCTCCTGGGACGGAGAATCCACCACTTCCCTGGGCAGCCCATTCCAATGCCTGATCACCCTCTCCATAAAGAACTTCTTTCTAATATTCAACCTAAACCTCCCCTGGCACAACTTGGGACCATGCCCTCTTGTCTTGCTGGTAGTTGCCTGGGAAAAGAGACCAACCCCCACCTGGCTATAACCTCCTTTCAGGGAGCTGTAGAGAGTGATGAGGTCTCCCCTGAGACTCCTCTTCTCCAGGCTGAACAGCCCCACCTCCCTAAGCCTTCCTCAAAGGACTTGTGCTCGAGTCCCTTCACCAGCCTGGTTGCCCTCCTTTAGACCTGCTCCAGCACCTCAATCTCCTTCCTGAACTGAGGGGCCCATAACTGGACACAGGACTCGAGGTGCGGCCTCACCAGCGCCGAGTAGAGGGGAAGAATCACTTCCTAGGACCACGCTGTTCCAGATACAGGCCAGGATCCCATTGGCCTTCTTGGCCACCTGGGCACACTGTTGGCTCGCGTTCAGCTCTCTGTCAATCCAAACCCCAAGGTCCCTCTCTGTCTGGCTGCTCTCCAGCCACTCTCTGCCCAGCCTGGAGCTCCCCATGGGGTTGTTGTGGCCAAAGAATTAACTAGATATCTAGACACAGAGACACAAAAGCCATTTCACGTTTCTGCCCCTTTCCCCAGCCATGCTCATGTTGCCATTTTCTAAAATTTTACGTGTTTCAGTTAACAGCTGACATCACCCTGGTGAAGGGTGCTCCAGGTCTGCAGGTCCACATCTGCCCCTCTGTGCTCCCCCATAGGATTCAGGGGACAGCTGCCCTCTCCGAACAGCCTGCAGGGGAACTTCTGTTCTGGCCCTTCCTTCATTCACTGACCTTGGTGTCTTGTGGAGGGCTAGCAGCAGGCTTCCACCTCCTTCTCCATGGACATCTTGGGCATTTGCTGCCACAGACATTCCATGGTCTCCCAGGGCAGCTGCTGACTCCTGAGGGAGGTGCTCACCTGGAAATGGGCACTCCAGGTGTCCACAGCCCTTATATATCCCCATGGTCACCATGGAGACCCCCATGACCATGGTGTCCAAGCACCAGACCCCACATCACAAAGCCCTGGTGGTGGCTGTGGAGATGCACTGGCCTGGAACTGGCTGGGACTGTGTCACAGAGGCATGGAATCATGGAATGGTGTGGGTTGGAAGGCTTAAAGATCATCTAGTTCCAACCCAACCCATTCCATGATTCCATGATTCCATGAACCCATTTATCTTAAGCCAACTCTGTCCCTGTCCCCATGGAACTCACTTTCTAAGTCTATCCACAGCATCAGCCTCAGTCAGAGCTGGTGGACAGCCAGCTGAGTATCAGCCAGCTGTGTGCCCAGGTGGCCAATAAGGCCACCAACATCCTGTCTTTTATCAGGAATAGCATGGCCAGCAGGAGTAGGAAAGTGATCGTGGCCATGGATAAAGACAGGAAACAGTGTTGGCACAAGTGCTGGACACTGAGGCACTGTCACATCCTTCCAGGAGGACTTTGGATCACTGCTGGCACTGTGACCCTCATCATCTGGTGAACTTCCCACCCACCACATCACCCACCTCTTCAATCCAGACATCACCAGTCTGGCTACAACAGGACAATGGTAGAGCATGTCAACGGGCTTGCTAAAGGCCAGGTGCACCCCAGGCCATTCTGTCCCCTGCCCACTCTGCTTCAGAAATCCCCTCTTTCTCCTTCACCTGGAGCAGGCTGGACCCCATCACTGTCGCAGGGACTGAGGTCATAGAATCACAGAACCAGAGAATGTTAGGGGTTGGAAGGGACCTCTAGAGATCATCCAGTCCAACCCCTCTGCCAAAGCAGGATCACCCAGGGCAGGCCACACAGGAACACAGGGTTAGGGTTATGTTTAGGGTTAGGGTTAGGGTTAGGTATGTGTTGAAAGTCTCCAGAGAAGGAGACTCCACAGCCTCTCTGGGCAGCCTGTTCCAGTGCTCCCACAACATCACAGTGAAGAAGTTTCTCCTCATGTTGAGGTGGAATTTCCTATTTTTTAGCTTAAACTCACTGTTCTACTGAAAACAGATTGACTCCTTCACTTTCACACCCACCCCTCTGATATTTTTAGACATTCATAAGATTCCCTCCTCAGCCTTCTTTTCTCAAAGCCAAACAGTACCAACTCTTTCAGTTGTTCTTCATATGAGAGATGTTCACATCCCTTAACAATCTTAATCATCCCCCTAGCTTTCCCTGGGACTCTCTCCAGTAGTTCCCTGTCCCACTAGACCTGGGGAGCCCAAAAGAGCATCAAGGATTCCAGGTGTGGTCTCACCAGGGCAGAGTAGAGGGGTAGGAAAACCAACCTAGATCTGCTAGTTAATGACTCAATCTATAATCCTCCTTAGATTTGTTGGACACAGTTTTCCTTGTACACCTGACTCTGTTGATGGGCTGTGCTGGTCAAGCTGGGAGGGAGACCCAGCTGATGGTGCTCACTGCCACTGACCACCTCCCACACAAGCTCTTGGGTGGCCATGGAGGGTGCTCAGAGGGGCACTGCCTCATTCCACTGCCATGGGATGTCTTTATTGCAGAACATTCACCATCCCTGAGGGCTCTGGACAAAAAATTAGTGACAAAGGAACCAGCCCTAAGTCCCCAAACTCCCCCTGGGACCATGATGGCATCAGAGGGAGCCCCCAGAGAAAGCAGCACAGCAACAATCTCTGCAGAGTCGACTCCTTGGGCAGCTTCTTCAGAGCAAGTGTGGCAGAAGAGCTGAGCTCAGGAGATCCCCTGTGATGCTGGAAGGGCTGTTCTGGAGGCCAGCTCTGTCACAGCAGTGCCCGTGCCCTGTCCCTGCCTGCGGGCACAGGACTGTCACACCGCAGGGCTGTGACCAAGCTGCCAGAGCACTCAGGCCTTACCCAAGGGTGCAGAAGGAGACTGTGGAGGTGGAAAGTGGACAGCTTGGAAAAGATCAAGCGCTGGTGCTCCCGGGCAGTGCCCTTGTGCCAGGACTCTTTCCCCTCCACCTCTGCACACAGGCACTGCCCTGCAGCTCCAGAGAGGGTCTCAAAGGAAGGGCCTCAGGAAAACAGTCACTGGAAGGTTCTTTATTGTGTTTAAAAACACACAGAGGGCACAGATTGTAAATGAAAATGTCTGGTTCAAAAAAAATCTGGAGAGACTCAAAATGAGTAAGGGTACAGATAAGCAATTTCCCACCTGGGTAAGAATTTAAAAGGAAAAAATTTAGAAAAAATATAAAAAATAAATAACACACATATAAAAACCAAACCAAATAAAAAAGACCTTAAGACTGGCTGCGTTTGTAAGTAGTTACATTAAGAGAGAAATGCAGAAGAAATCTACTTTTTTTAGCACTTCTGAAAATATTCAAGTCATAAGTTTCTTCAGGGAACCCTTGAGCTCCTGGTTCCTCATGCTGTAGATGAGGGGGTTCAATGCTGGAGGAACCACCGAGTACAGAAATGACACCACCAGGTCCAGGGATGGGGAGGAGATGGAAGGGGGCTTCAGGTAGGCAAAGATGCCAGTGCTGATGACCAGGGAGACCACGGCCAGGTGAGGGAGGCACGTGGAAAAGGCTTTGTGCCTTCCCTGCTCAGAGGGGATCCTCAGCACAGCCCTGAAGATCTCCACATAGGACACCACTATGAAAACAAAACACACAAAAGCTAAACAGATACTGACTACAAGAAGCCCAAGTTCCCTGAGGTAGGAGTGTGAGCAGGAGAGCTTGAGGATCTGGGGGATTTCACAGAAGAACTGGTCCAGGGCATTGCCCTGGCAGAGGGGCAGGGAAAATGTATCGGCTGTGAGCAGCAGAGCAGTGAGAAACCCAGTGCCCCAGGCAGCTGCTGCCATGTGGACACAAGCTCTGCTGCCCAGGAGGGTCCCGTAGTGCAGGGGTTTGCAGATGGCCACGTAGCGGTTGTAGGACATGATGGTCAAGACATAAAACTCAGCTGTGAGGAAGAAGAAAAAGAAAAAGATCTGTGCAGCACATCCCCTGTAGGAGATGTCTGTGTTGTCGCAGAGGGAACTGGCCATGGCTTTGGGCAGAGTGGTGGAGATGGATCCCAGGTCGAGGAGGGAGAGGTTGAGGAGGAAGAAGTACATGGGGGTGTGGAGGTGGTGGTCACAGGCGATGGTGGTGATGATGAGGCCGTTGCCCAGGAGGGCAGCCAGGTAGATGCCCAGGAAGAGCCAGAAGTGCAAGAGCTGCAGCTCCCGCCTGTCTGCAAATGCCAGGAGGAGGAACTGCCTGATGGAGCTGCTGTTGGACATCTGATGCGTCTGGGGATGGGGCACTCTCAGAGAAACAAAATAGATAAGTAAGTCAGGTCACATTTTTCTGAGCACATCCATTAGAAATTCACAAAAATCCCCAAAAACCCCACTCCTTATGTTGCGTTTTCTGGCGACCCAGATGGGACTCCGGGGGCGCCTGGGGCGGTTCACGTGCTGATCCACTCCAAGCCGGCACCAGGTGATTCCTGGAGGAGACATCAACCCGTGCCC
>JAAWXA010000578.1:0-25510 GCA_038090715.1 Florisuga fusca | reverse complement strand
GATTTAGACGATACCATGAAAGATAAACTCATGTCCTTTCTCCCTTATGATAACGCTACTGATAAAACACAAGCAGCGCTATCTCATCTGCCGAAGAGCGCTTCAGTCTGTACAATGTTAGAAGCGATAGAGAACATGAAGGGAGCGGAAGAGGTTCAAGCCATGGCGGCCACTGTAAATGAGTCTACGGCCGCAGCAGTAGGAGCACGTCTGGTATCACCTTTTTAGGTGCGGCCACTGAAGAGAAGCCTGTCATAGCCCTGACGTGGAAAACAGAAAAGCCGATCTGGCTTATACACATCTAGCTTAAACAGGACAAGCTGGATAAAATTCAGACACTTGTTCAAGAACAGCTTAATGCTGGTCACATTAGACCCTCTACAAGCCCTTATAATATGCCAATTTTTACCATTCCAAAGAAATCAGGAAAGTGGCGGTTGTTACAGGATTTATGAGCAATTAACAATATTATGGAAGATATGGGAGCGCTACAGCCAGGACTGCCTGCCCCTACTATGATACCAGAAGGATGGCACATAGTGGTCATTGACTTGAAAGACTGCTTTTTTACTATACCTTTACATGACAAAGACTGCAAAAAATTTGCATTCACAGTACCTAGCATAAACAGGCAGGCCCCTGCAGAACATTAGGAGTGGGTTGTGTTACCTCAAGGAATGAAAAATTCTCCCACTCTCTGTCAGCTGTATGTTGCTTGGGCTTTGCAACCTTTCCGAGCGCATCACTCAGATCTGTTGGTATATCACTATATGGATGATTTATTAATAGCAGGACGTGACTTAAACGTAGATCACCTTTAAAGGGAATTATCGACTCAGCTATACACATCTCAGGGGACTCAGGATAGCACCAGAGAAGATACAAAAAACCAGCCCATGGAAATACCTTGGCTGGGAGATAGCCAAACAGACGGTTAGGCCACAAAAGGTAGATCTTAAGGTGGAAATACAAACTTAGCAGACGCTCAAAAGTTGTTGGGGGAACTGCAGTGGGTTCGGAATGTATGTGGCATAACCAATGATGATATTGCACCACTGATGCCTTTATTAGGGCAAGATGTTGATGCTTCTACGGCCCGTAAACCCTCAGATACCCAAAAAACTGCAATTAGGCAAATAGCAACAAAAATAACTAAAGCAAGCGTGTCACGAATTATCGAAAGCTTGCCCCTTGTGGTTTTCATTGCTAATATGTCTTTGGAATCTGCTCACCTGAAGGCTGTTATTGCCCAGGAGGAACCTACCATCAAAATCATTGAATGGGTTTTTCCTGCATTTCACCCCAAGTACATGATTTGTACCAGGATTGAAGCAGTAGTAAATCTGATTATAATGCACGAAATCGAGTTGTTGAAATTAGCGGAAATGACCCCTCCTGCATTTATCTGCCTATACGACTAAATTATCTCAATTGGTTAATGAGCTATTCATTATTATTCCAAATTGCCTTGCAGGACTTTAAGGGAGATCTAAAAGTGCAATATCCCAAAGATAAATTGTTGCAATTCATAAATAAACAGGATTGGGAAGAAAAGCCAATTCGGTCTGAAACCCCAGTAAAAGGAATAACAGATTTTACAGATGCGGGAAAGAAGTCCCGTAGAGCAGCTATGACCTGGCAGGAAGAAGGCAGGTGGGAAAAACAACTGTTTCCTGGTGAACAGTCAGATTCACTCCAGACTCTAGAACTGAAAGCTATCTGTGAAGCATTGATGAGGTGGAGTCGAGTTCCTGTTAATATTGTGTCAGACTCCCTCTATGCTGTAGGGGTGGTCGCAAGGCTTGAACGTGCCTTTATCAAACCATTCAAGAATCAACGATTGTGTTCTATATTGTTACAGGTGCACCAAGCCGTGTCACTACTCACCTCACCCTTTTTTATTGCTCACATCTGCAGTCATCAGTTCGATCAGGGTCTTAGCATAGGTAACAATCGTGCAGATGCTTTGGTCACTTATACTCAAGTCACTCCTGATCATTTTGCACAGGCACGCCTATCTCATGAGTTTTTCCACCAGTCAGCAAAGATGTTAGCTAAGCAATTTCATCTCACCCTGTCAAAAGCACGTGAGATTGTGAGAGCTTGTCCTGCCTGTCAGCGAATAGGCATAGGGCTAGGGTCTGGTGTTAACCCTTTGCAACTCTGGCAAATGGATGTTACTCACGTAGCAGAATTTGGGAGAATGAAGTATGTGCATGTTTGTATTGATATATTTTCTCAGGTGATCTGGGCAACTGCACAAACTGGTGAAACAGGACGCCATGTGATTCGACACATGCATGCGGCTATCGCAGTATTAGGTGTTCCCCAGACACTAAAGACAGACAATGGACCTGCTTATTGTTCTAATTCATTTTGACAGTTCTGTTCCCGATAGGGCATTAAGCACACCACTGGCATTCCTCATTCCCCTACGGGACAGGCCATAGTGGAACGTGCCCATGGCTCAATAAAGACACTTTTGCAAAAACAAAAAGGGGGAGAGATCCTGGATGTCCACAATAGACTTGCAAAAGCTTTATATGTTCTTAACCATCTGCGCTTAGCAGGGGAACGGGATCAACCCCTGATCGCAATACATTGGGACTCTATAACCAAGGGTTTGGGTACCAGTTCTGAAAAAGGGTAAGTGTTATATAAGGAGCCAGGAACGGCAGAATGGAAAGGCCCGTGTACATTGTTATTAACGGGTCGAGGTTATGCTTCTGTCTCCACAGATTCTGGAATTTGCTGGTATCCATTAAGATGTGTTAAGCCTTATATAGAATTGGCGGCCCCACACGGTTCAGAAAAACCAGCATCAAGCTCGACGATTCCTCCAGCTGCAGTAGACACAGAAAGCAAAAGTCTTGCTGACGATTAAGAGCAAAACAACATGGAGCTGGGAATCACAGCAGTGGGCCTTAGGGTATAGACCCCAGGCAGAATCTATGGGTGAATCAAACAGGCACCCAGAAGTTCTGTGTTGCAATGGCCTCTGCCATTGATCCTTTTAGAATGTGTTTGTTAGGATTGCCATACTTAGATGCAAAAGGTTTTAAGTAATTATAATGTAGGCTCATATAACGAGGTTAATCGAGTAGTAGAGTATGCAGTAAATTTAATGCAAGGCCTTGAACGTTAGTTTGCCACAGGATCCACGGGAGCTCAATTTATTGGAATCGCAACCAGTGGGCAACGAATCTTGAAATTGGGCACAAATACGTTTTATCTTTGGCAGAACTATAGCAAAGGGCTGGATGTACTCGACAGGCCTGGCTGGCACCAGGCACTCAGTTCATTCCTTGGCCGGCATGGAATGGACTGGGTACGATATATCTCCAGCCTTGCTGAATAGTTTTTACCAAACCAAGTAAATTTTTGTAATTCAAAGACATTGGGAGCAAATAAAACTTGCAAGGTTTGCTCCCTCACATTAAAAACTGTTGCCCTGCTGTGATGACAATGTTGACCTCTTGAATGGATCTGCTAGATTTGTTTTTTTCAATTTTAAGTGCCAAGAAGTTTTAAGCTGAAAGCATTTTTTAGAGTAAGTTTGTAAATTAGCCTGTGTGATAGATAAAACAGGATTTTTGGTTTTGTTTTTTGTTTTTCCCTCTTTGTCCTTTGCCTTCACAGGGTCTCCTCAAAGATCATCAATGAAATATGGCTTGTTCAAAACGAAAAGGGGGAATTGTGGGGTTTTTCCATTCAGGCAGACATGTACTGAACAAGCTGCATTCAGGAATGTTTTGAAGAACTGACCTTGCAGGAAAGAATAACACCGGTACTGGCTTTGGAGAAAAACAAGATAACAAAAGTAATGGCAATAACAACTATTTTAAAATCAGGACAGCCCTTTGTAGGCACGGACAATAGCCTTTAGCCAATTAGTTTATAAGTTAATATCAGTTTCGAACCGTGTTAACCAATAATGTAATGCCATGTTTGTAACACTGATAAGATAAAAGTATATATTCTGCGCTATACGGCTAATAAACGAGATTTTTCCTTCAACCACACTGGCTGTTCATGGAGATCTCCAAGCCCGATCCGCAACAGTTATTGGGTCCTGGTGTGCTTAACCAGCTGGGGGCGACCATCACTACTGATAAGCAACCTTTTTAATTACAGTCACTGCTGAGCAGCCGCCCATTATTCCTTTGATCTGGCTAACGGATAACCCTGTATGGGTAGAGCAGAGGCAGTTGGAGAAAGAAAAGCTGCAGCATATAAGAGAACTGGTAAATGAGAAATTGAAAGCTGGACATATCCGGCCATCCACGAGCTGTGGAACACACCTGTAGAATCTGGCAAATGGCATTTGCTACATGATTTAAGGAAAATCAATTCACAAATGATGGATATGGGGGCATTGCAGCTGGGACTGACAAGCTCTGCTATGTTACCCCAAGATTGCCACATCTTGATCATAGAACTAAAAGATTGGGTTTTTTACTATACCACTTGTAGATGTTGATTGCAAGCGTTTTGCTTTCTCGGTGCCATCAGTAAATAAAGCTGAACCAGCAGATAGGTATGAGTGGTTGTGTTGCCACAAGGCATGAAAAATTCACCCACAATGTGTCAGCTATATGTAACATGGGCCCTTTGTTTAATCACAAAGGCTTGAAAAAAAGAAATTGATATATCACTATATGGATGACATACTTTTTTGTCAAGAAAAACCTTTTGTCTCTGATGATGTCCAATATGTTACATCATGCTTAAAGAAAAAAGGCCTGATTGTTGCACCAGAAAAAGTACAACTGTCTGCTCCTTGGTTGTACCTGGGGTGGAAGATTTCTGAGTCTAATATTCAACCACAAAAGATCACCCTAGATTTGTCTTTAAAAACAGTGACTGATGTTCAAACCTTATTGGGAAATATCCAATAGGTCCTTACGGTTGTGGGCATTACTAATGCAGATAATGCTCAACTGTTACCACTTTTGCGGAGTACAGATGCAGCAGCTCCTATATCAATCAATCAAGAACAATCGCAGCTATGGAGAAAAATTGGTGAAAAAATTGCTACTGGTTCCGTGAGTCGTCGAGTCTTGTCTCTACCACTCTCGGTTCTGGTATGCAATCACTCCACATCTGTCCTGGTTTGGACCAGGATAAAGGTGATTTTCTGGTTTGTACTTCTGCTTTCAGCTAAGTTTCTTGTAAGTAGTTGCACTTGCTCAGACAGTGTCTGCTTCTAGGACTGATAACACTGGATGTTTATAGTTACTGCCAGAGACTGGTATGCAAACCCAAGGACACTGCTCAGCTCTGAGGAAAACATTTTACCCTGCAGAAGGAGTAAAAAGATCCTACCTGAACCCCTCCTTTGGTGAGGACCGGACAAGATAAATGCCAGAATTGACCAAACAGAGTATTCCATCCCATACACATCATACTCAGTATAAATTTGAGGGATCACGAGTGTCAAAGATCCTTCCTGACCCTTCTTCCTTCTCTTCCTGCCTTTCCTTTGCCTGTTCCCTGTTTCCTTCGGCATCCTGGGAGGATTCCATCCGTTCGTCTGCCTGTGGTCCTGATCCGTGCCAGCCTGAATCTGTGTGTTCCTGCCTCCAGCTCCTGACTGCTCCTGACCCCAGGGTCCAGCCTGGACTTTCCCAGAGCTGCCCTGCAGCTTCAGTGGTGACGTGAGAGTTATTGGTGGAAAGGGGGGAGGAACGTGGTATCAATTTTTCCTGTATATTTGTATATTTGTATATATTTAGTAATTTTACCTATTTATCATTACTGTTTCATTAAAGTTGTGTAGTTTAGTTTCCAACCCATCCGTCTCTTTCCCTTATTCTCTCTCCTTTCCTTATCAGGGAGGAGAGGGGGATTAATAGAGAACATCTGTTATTCGGTTTAATTGCCGGGCCAGTGTTAAACCGTGACAGGCATATATGTGGAGTGGCTAATATTCCCTCAAAAACAAAGTATAAAGCAATAATAGTTACGGAGTGTGACAGCTGTTGATTTCTTGGGATGTGTTTTCCTCTAATTGCAGTCTGATTTTGTATAATTCTTACTGTTTCATTGTTATGTGAGCATTTTTTTTTTATTCTGCATGTCTCTTTTGTTCTCTTGTATGTGATTTTTCCCCAAATACGATTTTTTTCCCTAGGCTTTCACTTATTTCAATTAATAACTGATATCAGTGTGAAAAAGAAAAGAGTGAAGCCCTTTTTCCAACCCCTCTGGTGCTGATATCAGTTATTAATTGAACTGACCTTTTGATTGGGGAACTCCGGTGGATCCTCTCCAGCGTTGGGCAGCAAGCAACTCAAAGGTGCAACAATATAAAAGAGATATTTGTATGGAGGGGGGAGTTTGGAATATCTGCTGTAAAGTAGTCAGTTTTATTGCTACCATAAAATGAAATAGAGGAAGTTTCACATGTAGACACATGACAAGGCAACGGGGGTGTTGGTCTCTGCTGGAGCTGAGTGTTAGAAACAGGGGTAATCCTTTGTGGTTGCAAAGGTTGTGGTAAGGTAACAACTATTTTCCAGTGAGATACCTCCTGACTATCCTCTTGGATGCATCCTTTAAAAAAATGGAAAATATTTGGGAACATTCTAATGAAAAAAGAGAAATTT
The DNA here is from genome assembly GCA_038090715.1 of Florisuga fusca. NCBI lineage: Eukaryota > Metazoa > Chordata > Aves > Apodiformes > Trochilidae > Florisuga > Florisuga fusca. The sequence continues at coordinate 18,902 of JAAWXA010000578.1, read as the reverse complement.
ATAATTCATTGTAGTAATTGTTGGCCACTAAATGTAACTTTGAATTATTACATTATATTCCAATTATTGATGTTTTGTCTGATCATACATAAGTGTGATGAGGTGCTGTGTATGGATGCTTGTTTGATTTTGTATGGAAGTCCAGAGATTCAAATGAAATGTATCATTAAGGAGGATTATATTTTGTATGCAGTACCGAGAACTAGTAAGACTTGAGACTTAAAGGATATCATCAATTAATCTTGAATGAGGAGCAGCTTATTAGCTAGCACTATAACTGAAAGTAATCTTGAGAGATGTAGATGAGAAAAAGAAGAGGGAGACATGAAAGATCATTATCTATGGGGAATTACCAAAATCAAGCCTCCTTAGGGTTAAATACATCCCAAGTACTCAAAGGCCCAGTCTTGAGACGGTCCTGCAATACATCTGTGAGACAGATGAAAGGGATGGGAAGGAGTACTCCCCACAACTTACCTTGGTTACATCCTTGAGCACTGGATAGGAAAACACTGAGTAATTGGATTCACTGTATTAAGGTACCATTAACATATAATAAGATATTAGCATATAAAACCACCCACCAATAGGCTAGAGAGACCCCTACTAATAAAATGGCCCTTACTCTTTGAGCATGTGTATTGAAATTTTTGAGCATTTCCTCTTTAAATGGAAGCAAAAAATTAATCAATCGTGGGTGCAAATGATAGAATAATATTAGAGATAAAGTTCTTTCTCATGTTTTGGGGTATAAAAGCAGCACTTGCAATTCAGGAAATTGAGCTTGCTTTGTGGAATACCATCCTGCTCCCCTTCCTGTGCAGAAATTGATATTAAAGCAAATATCTCAACTTGGTGTGTGGATTGGCTTTGTGCACACCGAATAACAGACCCTGCTTTTGAAGCTGAAAAAGGCCAAACAAACTGTTTAGAGACCGAGTTTCAAGCCTTTAAACAGAAAAGGTATTTATTCGGCTCCGAGGGAATTCCTGGCTAACGCCGGAAATAGAATTCCAATAGTGTTACCCGAAGCCCGGTAATTTATACAGAGGTGTTATGACCTTTTACATAAATATTCATGAGGTTACATCATGTCATTACAATATTCATGATAGGTGGAGTTGGGTGGAGTCCAGGTGGAGCCAGGTAGAGTCTGGGTGGAGTCTAGGTGGAGTCTGGGCGGAGTCTGGGCAGAGTCAGGCTGGAATTTTCCACCTTCCCTGTTTTTGTGACTTCACTTTGTTATTACAACGCGATACCAGGCCCTAGCCATAACTTTGTCTCTTATCTGCTCTTGTGGCAGTTTTATGCCCTTCTCATGTAGGTGTTTACACCCCTCTGGCTCCTAGTTAGCCTTGATGGTGTTCTTCTGCCCTGGGAATGGGCCTTATTTATTCTCTCCAGAGAAGGGTTAGCTTGTTTTAAGGCTTTACTTTATAAGAGTTAACCCTCACGGGGTTTTCCTGCCCTGTTTCACTTTCAGGACAACAGTTTTGGTGACCCGGATGGGACTGCCATAGAGCCTTGCCCAGATTGTCTTGCCTCCCAACAGTGGACCGGACCACCTGGGGCTCCAGCATGCACCAATCTCTTGATTGGGGAACTTGGTATTAAGGAGGGTTACATTTTGTATGCAGAATTGAAAACTATCAAGAAAGACTGTCATAAGTTGACGAAAGGGGATGAGGATGTGGAAAATGTGGAGCTGTTGGTACCCTCAGCTCCCACTCCCCATCCTGAAAATGCACCACTTGTGTATGAGGGGAGTGAAAAGGGGGTGAGTGGGTGACTGGAGAAAAGAGATTTTAGCCCGGTGGCCAGTACAGAGAGGGGACAGCGTCCTGCTGTTCAAGACCCTTTAAGACAAGTGGTCGGGGTGGAGGGACAGTTTATGTGCATGTCCCTTTAACAGTGTCAGACGTTAAATTTGAAAGAGTCTGTGGGGTTTTATTAGGATAATTCAGAGGGGACGTACAGGCAACTCAAAGCAGTCATGGATAACACATAACCCCACCTGGGGGAATATCCAGACACTTTTAGAGACCCTCCTCACTACTGAGGAAAAGCTAATAGATTTGGACAATGTTGAAAAGGGGAACAGAAATATGCACAAGATTATATTAATGTGGTTATGCCTAAGGAGAACCTGGACTGGGATCCTAACTCTGGGAGGGATTTGGACAGACTTAGGTGATAACAGCAATTAAGTTTGTATGGGGTTCAAGATGGGACTTGGAAATCAAAACATTTGTCAAAATTATATGAAGTTACACAGGGGGCTGATGAGGAACTCTCAATCTTTTATGAGAAGCTATGTGAGACTGCTAGAAAGTGGACTGATATAGATCCAGAGAGCGAAACTAACCGAAAGTTGTTTAACATGTTGTTATAGGCTGGTCAGCCTCAGATATCAGAAAGTCATTCCTCCTGCCCCCTTCAATTTCTATCTTGCATCTGACTGAAATAGCATATAAGGTGTATAGCAATCAAGATGAGATGGAGAAAATAGAAAAATAAACCAAGATGAGATTGTAGGAGTCATTAATGGGCTGCTGCTATAACTGAGAATAATCTTGAGAGATGTGGGTGAGAAAAAAAGCAGGGGCCAAGGCAGAGGTAGACGTGTGAGATCATCATCTTTGGGGAAGTCCCAAAATTGAGCCTCATTAGGGTTAAATTAGTGTGCAACTTTCTGGGAGGAAGGGCACTGGAAAAATGAATGCCCGAACAAAAACAAAACCATAGGAACAGGAAAACTAATGGTGGTGGAGGAATCTGACTTGGACAGAAGGGTACTGGACAAAGCTATTAATATTCCCTCAGCTGATCCTCTGGTTCCGATTAATCAGGGGAGGTGAAACTAGATTTTATTACTAGAGCCACACACTCAGTAGTTACTAGTTGTAAGGGTCTTAAAGTAAAATTACAGTACAATTAAAGTAAAATTACAGTACCAATTGTTGGAGCAACTGGAAAGCGAGTTTTAAAGCCATTCCTGAAACCTATGGAGTGCACAATTGGAAATAAGAAATTAACTCATGTATTTCTCAATATGCCAGAATGTCCCCTGCCATTATTAGGATGTGATTTGTTGTGCAAACTGAATGCTCAAGTAACTTTTTCTGAAAACTCTTTGCAGTTACATATTCTCCAGGAAATGGCATGGAAGGCCCAGATTTGCCTGCTGACAGAGGCACCTTCTACTGAGAAACCTGAATTAACACTTTTTTAAAGTATGGACTGTTAAGGGAATGCCGATATGAATTCAACACTCCTATATTACCAGTAAAGAAACCTCAGTCACAAGAATATAGGTTCATTCAGGTTCTAAGAGAATTCAATTAGGTAACGGTGAATGTGCATCCTGTTGTTCCCAAACCTATGCATTGCTTGCATCCATACCTAAGGCAAATGTTTATTTTACAGTTTGGGATTTGAAGGATGCTTCCTTCTGTATCCCAGTGGATGAGACAAGCCAAAACATTTTAGCATTTGAATGAGAAAATCTGACAACAGGGAGGAAAGCCCAGCTTTGTTGGACAGTGCTTCCACAAGGATTCAAAAACAGCCCTACCCTGTTTGGTAATGTACTAGCAAAGGAACTGGAACTGTGGCAAGGTAACAATAAACACATCACATTGCAGTATGTTGATGGCATACTGACTTGTGCCAATAGGGAAGAGGACTATTTACAAGCCACCATTAGTTTACTGAATTTCCTGGGACTGGCAGGTTACAGAGAGTCTCCAGAAAGAAGGCACAGGTGGCCAAAGAAATGGTCCACTATTTCACTAAACCCTGCCATGCTGCTGCCAGTTGCAGAAGAGGAACCTTTGCAACATGACTGTTTAACTACTATTGAACAGGTCTATGCCAGCAAACCTGATTTAAAAGATGAACCACTGAGTAATGCAGATATGGACTTATTCACAGATGGCGCCAATTGGCAGGGACATTAAAATGCTCAAAAGACCAAGAAGGCTGGTGGGTTACCCCAAACCAACACGGTCTTACCACCTCCAAGATTATGGACATCCTTTTTGAGAGATTACATGAGAAAACTTATATGGGTGCAGATGCATTGGTGAACAACACTAAGAGATGCCATTAGGACAAAAATTCAGAGTAGAGCAGATATCATAGTGAAAAGATGTGAAATCTGTTGTACAAGAAACCTTAAGATACAGAGAAAACCCCCAGCAGGAAATGTAAAAAGAGGAATCACTCCAGGGGAATACTGGCAAATAGATTTTTCTGATTTACCAAAATGTAATCAACATGGACAAGTATTTTCTTGTTCTGGTAGACACCTTTCCGGGATGGCCAAAGGCTTTTCCTTGCCACACCAATTAGGCCAGGGAAGTTACTAAAATCTTATTAAAATAAATAATTCCTAGGTCTAGAATTTCCAAGGGCCTATCTTCTGATAATGGACCCCACTTGGTTGCAGAAGTGGTCCAATTAGTGTCCAGGTTCCTACAATTCATATGGGACTTGCACACCCCATGGAGTCCACAGTCTAGTGGGAAAGTGGAGAGAATTAATCAGACCATTAAAAGACAAATTACTAAATTGTGTGAGGAAACTCACCTTAAGTAGATAGGTGTCTTACCAATGGCCTTACTGAGAATTAGAATCACTCCAGAAGTCAGGGAAGGGGTGAGCCCATTTGAGATTCTATATGGTAAAGCTTATCCAGTGAACAGCATTGTAACAAGAAGTTAACAAATGCATATCAAAGGGGAGGGAATGTTAAAATATTATCTGCTGTGCTTGTGATGGGTTTTGTCATCCCTTCACAGATATCTGAACCAGCAAGTTCCTCTGCCTTTAGATTCACCAGTGCATCACTTCCAACCAGGAGACTCAGTCTATATCCAGAGCTGGAAGGATGACCCATTGAAGGAGAAGTGGAAGGTACCCTCCTCTGCTGCTTTGCTGACCATTTAAACTGTAGTGAAGGTGAACAAGATCAGTTCCTGGATCCATTACACCAGAGTAAAGGACACTCCTCCCAAGGGACAGTGGACTTTGATGCCTACAGAAGGACTTAAATTAAAACTGTCTAGAAATGAACTTTAGTTATTAATTGTACTTAGTAATTGGAGGATACTTATTTAGAGCTCAATTGCTCCCAGGGACTATCTATTATGTTGTGTGATAGTGTCGCATGAGAGGGTACGGGTGAAATGCCGGACACAACCAATATGGTTGAAAGCAAATCCCATTTATTAAGTTCCATAATGGTGCTTATATACATTCAAGCGTGTTACTAAATAGAGAGCTGTCATGATCCGTGTTATTATTTTACTATTTTGTTTATGAGGAAATCTCAGCCTCTGCTTCAGAGACGACACATAGAAATTGCAAGCTAACACGTTTTGAAACTTAAACAAGTTACAAGGATTTATTTTTAGAGAAAGAAGAAATAAGATATCACAGAAAGCAAGAGGGTAAGGAAACGGGGGAGGGNGGGGGGGGGGGGGGGGGGGGGGGGGGGGGGGGGGGGGGAGGGGGTATTGAGTCGGATTACCGCGCTGCTCTTGCAGTAGAAAAGTGCTTCGCCGCTTTCGCCGCTTTTCCCTCGGGGCTTTTTGTCGCTCTGCGCCGGGGCTGGCTGAGTCACAGGAGCCGGCTTCCACGTGGTTCCTCCGTGTAGATGGCTGCTTTTGCAGGCAGGCTGCTTTTCGGTTCTTTCAGGGGTATTTTTATAATGAAAAAGGGGAGCGGGGACCCCTTTTTTCTCCCTTGTGCGAGTTATTGATAAACCGATTTTTTTTTTCGGAGCGGAGCATTCTTCCGGAGACAAGTTATCGGATCGGTTTATATATGCTAATTTCCCAAAATGCCAGGCGCCAGGAGACTTGTTTTCCTGTTTACAGTCTTTAGATATGTAAATGTGTGTGATATGTGAGCTTTAAGAAAAAACTAAATGATCCTTGCTCAAGAATCAGATATTTTTTAAAGTGTTTACATCAAGAACATTCAGTGATTGGTTAATTAACAGAGCTTGCCGTAGTTTCAGTTCCTGGACCATTTGTTGGAGCTTTTCTAGACACCGATCCAATTCTCGCAGTTCATGCTCCCCTCGTCCCTGAGGATGTTCTTTTTCTGGGTGCCGGCTCTCAGCATCTCGGCGAGTTGATTGCTCCCAATGTGGCAGATTATTTACAACAGGTAATGCTGGAGGTGGAGGGGTCTCAGGCAGTGGAGGATACGAAAATGATGTTGTTGAAGGCGGAGGAGTAGTCTCGGGTAACGGTGGTAAATCTTTTAAACTTGAACATGGAGGTTCTGTCTCAGTCAGTGGTGATGGTGCAGGGCAACTTTCTGACTTCTTATCACTTTGAGGAGCATTGCCCTGTTCTGGCTTGTTTTTACTCTGCTCTTGATTTTGTGACACTTGCTTTAGCCATGGACGTAATTTAACAGGAACACCTGGAATTCCTGGCATTGCAGGTGGTGCAAACAAAGACCGGTAGACTCAGTCTTTTCAGTTTTTTCTCTTGAGCCCCAGTTCTCCCTCTGGTTGTTGCTCTTTCGCAGGCACTGCCAGTGTTGACAGGGGAAGTGGAGGACAGATTGATGGCAACGAAGAAGATAAATCATGCAGGGGAGATGCTGGACTCTGCGGCAGGCAGGCAGGAGAGGGGGAGTCTGCATTCCGTGATTCCTCACACGTGTTGTCCGTCTTGTCTCCCTCTGGGTTCTGCGACGATTCTGGTGACGGTGGTGTTTTCGGTCGCTTCTGGCTTTGCTTCTCAGACCAATTTTTACTTTTCAGTGGAACCCCAGGGTCAAACGGCACAGTTCGCTGAGTTTGAATCAGTATAGCCCCCGCAAGTGCTGGTGGGGGTATTTTAGGTGTCTCAAATAACTGTTTAGAGGTCGAGTCCATATTTTGAGCATTTGTCGGTTCTGATAGATAAGGCGTTAAGGCAGCGAACTTTGAAGCTTCTGCTGCCCTCTCAGTTTTCATTTCTTTTAAGGTGTATCGACTCAGTTTCCATAAGGTACTACCTAACTCTTCCAAGTGAAATTTCAAATACTTCATTGCATTCTTTGAAATTATGATGTTGCTTTGCCCAGTATAATAACTGTTTTAAAACATTTTCATCATATTTTATCCCTCACATAGAAAGGATATTTTGGAGGAGTTTGATCACTGCCTCTTCTGCCTTGGTCAGTGATCCCCCCCATCTCCTCCCCGGCCACCCGGGCTGCCCAGTTCCCAGGATTTCAACCTAGTGCTAGGATTCCTCCCTTTTCTTTTAAAAGGGGAGGCTCACCGCTTCCTATCCAGCAGAGCGTTCTCTCCAGTACAGGGGTCAGTACTGATCCAACCGGCTTCCTCTCCTCCTCCTGCTCGAGCCTTTCGCTGCTTCACCTTCAGCTGGGCTCGGCAGCTTCAAGTCCTGGTTCCGGACGTGTCCCACGTTGGGCGCCACTTGTCGCGTGAGAGGGTACGGGTGAAATGCCTGACACAACCAATATGGTTGAAAGCAAATCCCATTTATTAAGTTCCATAACAGTGCTTATATACATTCAAGCGTGTTACTAAATAGAGAGCATTGAGTGATTGGTTAATTAACAGCAATGACCGCATACGGATTACGTATTGCTAGTTCAGTCCACAAATTATCTGTCCTTATCTTCTGCATGTAGCTTATCTTCTTAGTAACTTATCAGGCGGCTTCAAGGTCGTGTACAGTTACAAGACTGTATTGTCTTTTATAAAACAGCATTGCCTTACAGTAAAGCTAAAACAGCATGATTTTACAGAACAGCATTTTCTTATATTAGAGTTAAATCAGCATAAGTTTGTAAAACAGCATAAAACAGCATTGTTTAAACATAATACATTTTCTGACACTACCAGCACTTCTCATAGCTCATTGTTTAACACTACCAGTATTTCTCATGGCTCGTTCAGTATATGACCTACAGAAACCCCACATCATAGCTGTATTAATCTTAGTAGTTTGTTTTACCTTGTTTACGTAGAGAATCAAAGTTAATAAGAGGTCATGCTCATCCGAAGAGTATGGGTTTGTTGAACTTGACAGTGCTAATACTAATAACTAACCTGGGAACACATGCCATGGATACATCTCACATGCCTCAGGAAAAGAAAACGCATGTCAGCTTGGCCAAGGAGATAGCTAAGACAAGCAACAAGTCCAGCTGCTGGATTTGTACACATTTCCCAGAACATTCAGAGCAAGAGGAACCTATGACCAGTGCTCCTATTCCTTCCAATATCTCCTTGACAAATTTCTGAACAAGTTCAACCTCTAATGTAGGTAAAGGAACAGAAATGGCAACATGAGATTTACGTGACATTCAAAAGGATTACAACTCTCTTGCATTTACTGAAACATAGAATTGGCTTATTTCTGGGTTTCCAGACTCAGTAGTCGATTAAGAAATTTGCAGGATAGGATTAGTGATAATTTTTACATTAGCATTTGTGTGGATATACATATACTTATACAATGCACCTTAAGTTACTGATGTAAGAGTTCATATAAAAATGCCTGCTAGTAATCGTCTAGGGGCCATATTGACCTGATAGAGGCTAACACAGAATGCTTGTTTAATAGAAACGAAGAAATTCTTTGGGTAGACATCACCTTACAAGGGAAATATATGTACTAAACTGATAACTGTAGCAACCTTGAGATCAAAATCAGAACATCCTGTCGGCTTGGCTGAAAACTGAAGAAATGCGCATGCCTGGAGAAGAAGAGGCGAAAAGTTTACCCAGAGAAAGACCTTTGCTTAATTTTTACTTCATCCCCATGACCCCCACAACCACCACCAGGAGACACTACACAAGTGCAGGAGGGAGGAGATTATGAAAATGACCTCTTGGGACTAATTTTAATACGAATCAGGAGTAGGTGATGCATATGTATAGGCATATTTTGAAATCTAATGAATATGCAAAACCTCAGTGTATATAACAAGAGCCTAGGCACAGGCTTGGTGTGCAAGTTAGGAGGAGAGATCCCCCTTGCACCCGGCACTGGAATAAAACATACCTTTCTATAACTTTCAAAGTTGTAGAGTCATCTTTCTGCAAGTCATTACTATAGCCAATCTCTGTTCTCAAGGGAAACTCTTCCCAGTCTGTCACAGTTCAACACTGGCCCGGCAATTAAACAGAATGACAGATGCTCTCTATTAATCCCCCTCTCCTCCCTGATAAGGACAGGAGAGAGAATAAGGGAGAGATACTTATGGGTTGGAAACTAAACTACACAACTTCAATGAAACAGTAATGATAAATTGTAAAAATATATACAAATATACAGGAAAATTGATACCACATTCCTCCTCCCTTTTCCCCAATAACTCTCACATCACCACCAAGGCTGGAGGGCAGCCCTGGGAAAGTCTTTTAAATGGGAGCATAGCTTATAATATCATATGGCAACTGGAATTGTTTTTGAAAAAGAAAGGAAGGAACAAATGGAAAAAGGTTGTTCTGCTTGTAGCATATCACAGAGGTGCAAAAGAGGAGAGAAAGTACACAAACATGAGGAGGAATTGATAGATTTTTTTAAGTCCCCTCTCCGATTTTGGTATCAGGATTCAGAATGTTCCCCTCCCAATAGTCCAGTGGTTCACTGTACTAGAAGGAGGGATCCCCCAGCAACTCTGAAGTCTCCTTTATGCCAGGCAGTTGGACCCCAAGACAAGCCCATGTTGATTAAAGCACCCTTCTCCACTTCAGACTTAGAAGCTTGGGGAAAGACAGCTAAGGACTATTGGAAAGACCCTGTAAATGTAAGCAAATAAATTACTTTATAGTCAAACAACATAATCCAGAGTGATATACAGTTATTACTAGATCATTTAACAGAAACTGAGAAACGGTGATAAAAACAGCAAATGATTTGGCTGAAACCTATTATAAAACAACTGGGGGAGATATCAAATACTCTCCCCTCCAAGACCCAGGGTGGGTCCCGAATAGGTCTGCACACATGCGGAGATTAAATGCTTATCAAGAATGGATAACAAGGGGGATAGAGAGGGCAATTCCTAAAACCCTTAATTGGTCAATACTGTATGCAATAAAACAGGGCCCCTCCGAGTCACCATCCAAATTCTTGGACAGGTTATGAAATTCAATGCGTCATAATACACCTCTAGATCTGGGGTCAGAACTTGGCACCCAACAATTAGTCTCCCTATTTCTAGGACAATCCACAGGAGACATAAGGCGAAAATTTAAAAAGCTATAAACAACAGAGCGTAGAAATCTGGAAGTGTTACTGGATGAAGCCTGGTGAGTTTTTAGCCACAGAGAAGAAAGCTATAAAAAAGGACCGCGACAGATAATGGTGGTTGAGACAAAGGATCGGGTGCCATCTAGAGGGCCCAGATGGAAATTAGGAATGAACCAATGTGCTATCTGTAAGAAAAGATTACACTGGAAAAATGAGTGCCCGGAACGTAATAAGGAAAAGGGTAGGCAAAGAGGAAAGCGATTGCCAGTATAGAAAACTTATGGGGGCCTGGGGGATCAACCCTAGCGGATCCACTGGTTATAATGGAGATAGGGGACAAGCAAAACAAAGCAGAATTTTTAATTGATACTGGAGCAACATATTCAGTGTTAAATCAAGAACTGATACCATTAGGAAACAATTATATTATGGTACAGGGAGCTACCGGTCAAGCTGAAAAGGCATATTTCTGTAACCATTAAAATACAAATTGGGCAAGCAAACAGGGATACATAAATTTTTATATATGCCCAATTCTCCAAAGCCCCTTCTGAGGAGGGATTTGCTGGAACAATTGGGAGCAGTAATAAGATTTAATAAAGGAGAAATAACTCTTGAAGTGAAAGATCAGGATTATATTCAAATAATGAGCTTATTATTGGCCACCACTCCCATAGAAGGAAAAATTGACCAAAGGATAATAGATCAGGTTTACCCAGGAGTGTGGGCTTCTGATATCCCTGGGACAACAAAGAATGATCAACCAGTTGTTATACATTTAAAGGAAGGGTATCAACCAGTACAAATGAAGCAATATCCCCTACGAAAAGAAGATAGGGAAGGGATAAAATCAGTAATTGAAAACTTTCTATAATTACAATTACTTAGGGAGTGTAAATCTAGTTACAATACTCCCAAACTACCTGTTCACAAACTTGATGGTACATACCGAATAGTACAGGACTTAAGGGCTATAAATAAAATCACAGAGGATCTATACCCAGTAGTAGCAAACCCATACACCTTACTTACAACTTTAACCCCAAAATTAACCTGGTTTACAGTTTTAGATTTGAAGGATGCCTTCTTTTGCCTCCCTCTCCATAATGCCAGTCAAAAACTTTGCTTTCGAATGGGAAAACCCCAAAACCAGACAAAAAACCCATCTTACATGGACGGTGCTGCCTCAAGGATTCAAGAACTCACCCACTATTTTTGTCAATCAATTGGCTAAAGATCTGGGGTCCTGGGAGCAGCCACCTGAGCAGCCTCAGAGCTGTGGCTGTTGTAATATCTAATATCTAGGAAGCACGAAAATTCACAATGGGCCAAAAGATCACTGCATTAGTTTCCCACACAGTCTCAGCAGTCCTGTAAGCAAAATGTGGCCTCTGGTTATCTCCTCAAAGGTTTCTAAATAGCAGGCTATAATGGTTGAACAAGACAATGTAACAATAGTAGTAACTAATGTTGTCAACCCAGCTTCTTTCCTTAGTGGAAATACAGGAGAACCTGTTGAGCATGATTGTCTCCAGACAAAAGAGGCAACCTACTCAAGTCAACCAGACCTTAAGGAGAATCCTATGGAAGAAGCACAAAATTGGTTCACTGATGGAAGCAGCTTCATCCTGAACGGAAAAAGACTATCTGGATATGTGGTAACAACTGCCAATGAGGTAATAGAAACCAGCCCGCTACTCCCAAATACCCTGGCACAAAAGGCAGAAATAATTGCTCTTACTCAGGGGTGTAAGTTGGCACAAGGGAAAAATATTAACATATACACAGATTCTAAATATGCTTTTGGGGTTGTGCATGTTCATGAAGCAATTTGGACAGAAAGAGGACTCTTGAGTACCCAAAGAAGACACTTAAACATGCTGAAGAAATTCTGAAGCTGCTCGAGGCTGTCCAGCTACCATGGGAGATATCAATAATTCATATTAAGGCGCACCAGAAGGTAACCTCAAAAGAAGAAATGGGAAACCAACTAGCAGATAGAGAGGCAAAATGGGTGGCAAAACTAAAAATAGGTACAGAGAATGCCCTTGTTCCAGACGGTCAAATTATACTCAAGGGAAAACCTATATATACAAAAGAGGATCAAAAACTCATAACTGACCTAGGGGGTAAAAATAATGATGAAGGGTGGGCTTATACCCCACAAAAGAAAATTATAGTCCCTTCCCCGATGTTGTGGGCTCTGGTAAGAGAAGAACACAAAAAGACTCATTGGGGAACATAAAATTTGTATAAACATCTTCTTAAGAGCATAATAGGAAAAAATCTGTATACAGCAGTGTTATGATCCAAGCTATTATTTTGTTTTTTGATTGTGAGGAAAAATCAGCCTCTACTCATAGACGTTGCATGAATTTACAAAAATAACAGGCTTTATGATTTAAGCAAATTACAAAGATTTATTTTAGGGAAAGGAGACAATAATGCCACTTTTAAGAGGAGAGAATTTAAGCCTGATAAGCACTCTTATCTTTAGGTGCCTGTCAGGTATAGTGAGGTAAAGATCTGTTAAATGAGAGTATGTTTGGTATGTTTTAAAAGAGCAGAGTGAGAGAAAAAAAAACTGATTCGAGAGACATATTTTGTATTTTTGGAGTGTTTACATCAAGCAGTCAGGCAGGTGGTACAACAATGTGATGTCTGTCTTAGAATTAATCCTGAAGTCCTCCCAAAACAAGAAGTAGGTCAAATTTGTAGGGGAAATGGACCTGGACAACAGTGGCAGATTGATTTTACAAAACTGCCAAAAAAAGGGGGCTATAAACACTTATTAGTGATGACAGATAGCTTTTCAGGCTGGCCAGAGGCATTTCCCACTAGAACTGAAAAGGCCAGGGAGGTGGTCAAAGCACTATTACAAGAAATAATACCACATTTTGGAATACCAGCTGTTATATCATCAGATATAGGATCTCTTTTTATTTCAAAAATAGTACAAGATATTAGTCGATGTTTAGGGATAGATTGGCAGCTATATACCCTCTACAGGCCTCAATTGAGCGGCCAAGTGGAAAAAATGAATCATCTTATCAAACAACAAATTGTTAAATTAGGACAGGAACGCAACCTGGCATGGCCTCAGTCCTTACCATTGACACTATTGAGAATGCACACTAAGCTCCAAACGGTGGAAGGACTGAGCCCATTTGAAATCTTATAGGGCAGACCATACATGGTGCAACAGGGATTGTCAGAACAGGTGGGGGACAAAACTGTGACCTCATATATGATTGCTCTAAACAAGCAGCTTCATAAAATTGAGAAACAGGTATATGATACCAGGAGTAGGGGCTTGGATGGTCCCGTTCATAATATTAAGCCTGGAGATTATGTGTATGTTAAGTCTCTTACAGTAAAAACTTTGGACCCTTCCAAGTGCTGCTTACATCTTTCACTGCTATCAGAATCTGAGAGTAAGATTTGTGGATCCATCATTCAAGAATAAAGAAGGCTCACAGCCCTCCGTGGAAAATTGATAGTCAAATTAATCCAACCACACTGAGATTACGTAGGATAAGATGAAGAATTTCTATTGTCTGTTGCCATTATTAGTAATGAGAACAAATGCAATTCCTGTACCTCATAAAAACCCATCTGGGGAATCGCAAAATTTGATTTTACAGCTAATTCAGGGGTTCGGAAGAATGCATAATGTTAGCTCTATAACAGCCTGTCTTCCCTTTCCATACAGTGCAGGGGAGTCTATAAAGTTTGGAGCGTTCCCTGTAGATCTTAAACAGTTATGGACCGGTATGTGGAAAACACCAAATAGCACAGGGGGACATTTACAATGGAACAATACTAAAAGAGAATATACATTGAGTTATGCAGTTAAGAATGATACAGTACAAGACTGTAATATAACTAAGTCCTCGCTATTTTGGGAAACCCCTCTTACCTACAGGCCATCAAATAACGAGTGTACAAATATGCCTTGGGGAGAGCAGATTCCCCAAGTTTGGAAAACACACCTGCATGGACAATGGGATCATGATCTGACTACAAACCGGTGCCTGACATTTGAAGGAGAAATTGGCCTTGCCTACAGTCCCTTAAGGACTGACATACATTACCGGAATTAGGAATCTTGAGGTCAAGGGCTCCTATGATTCCCCAGTGGAACTGTACTAAATGATATAACTGCAGCTCCAGAGATCCTGAAATACAGCGATTATCGAATGTAGCTAGATTGTTATATTTTGGATGTGTACGCAGAAACCTGACAACCACCCTGAATAATACTTGGAACTGTATCATTATTGATGATATCTGGCCCCAACTCACATGTGAAAAGGACTATGTGGAAAACTTAGGGCCAATGGTGTGGCGTGGCCAGCGAATGAACATGGACTACAAGAGCCCCAGTTGGAGGAAACAGACGCAAGTGGACACTCGCTCTTTTAACCCTGTGTCCTATATGAAAGCAGAGTCCTCTGCAGCCCAAATGGTTCATGAGGAACAAAGGAGAGGCAGATCTCGATCCATGGCAGCCCCCTTCCAAGGGAACAGCTGTAGCATGGGGCTTAGAGTCACTCTTTGCTCCTGGAGTAGCTGCATTTAGAAACAGGGCTGCAATATAGAACATGACTTATCAAATAGAGGCTCTCGCAAATTCTAGAAACCAAGCCTTTCAAGATGTAAATCTCCAGTTACAATCTAATACTAGAATGATCCTGCAAAACTGCTTGGCCCTTGATATGATACTGTTGGAAAAACATGGGGTATGTGGACACCTAGATCTTCATAATGACTCTTTGTGTGCATATCCCTAATGTCACTGAAGATTTACAAAAAGAGATGAAGGTCATGCAGGCAGTGGAAAAAACAAGCAGAGACATACAGGCCTTGCTTAGTAGTAATTGGCTAGCAACCTTATAAGAAAAGCTAGGATTTAGACTCACAGGATGGTTAGGCTCATTATTACAGACTATTATACTACTTATCATAATACTAATCATAGATGGAACAGGATTAAATTGGGTTACAAACTCATTTGAGAGACACCTTATAAAAGTAAAAGGTTATGATATACTTATGCTTAGGCAACAATAGAAAGTATAGTAAAAGAATTTACTAACTAAACGGAGAGAGGGGGGAATTAATGTAAGGGTTCATATAAAAATGCCTGCTAGTAATCGTCTAGGGGCCATATTGACCTGATAGAGGTTAACACAGAATGCTTGTTTAATAGAAACAAAGAAATTCTTTGGGTAGACATCACCTTACAAGGGAAATATATGTACTAAACTGATAACTGTAGCAACCTTGAGATCAAAATCAGAACATCCTGTCGGCTTGGCTGAAAACTGAAGAAATGCGCATGCCTGGAGAAGAAGAGGTGAAAAGTTTACCCAGAGAAAGACCTTTGCTTAATTTTTACTTCATCCCCATGACCCCCACAACCACCACCAGGAGACACTACACAAGTGCAGGAGGGAGGAGATTATGAAAATGACCTCTTGGGACTAATTTTAATACGAATCAGGAGTAGGTGATGCATATGTATAGGCGTATTGTGAAATCTAATGAATATGCAAAACCTCAGTGTATATAACAAGAGCCTAGGCACAGGCTTGGTGTGCAAGTTAGGAGGAGAGATCCCCCTTGCACCCGGCACTGGAATAAAACATACCTTTCTATAACTTTCTAAGTTGTAGAATCATCTTTCTGCAAGTCATTACTATAGCCAATCTCTGTTCTCAAGGGAAACTCTTCCCAGTCTGTCACAGTTCAACACTGGCCCGGCAATTAAACAGAATGACAGATGCTCTCTATTAATCCCCCTCTCCTCCCTGATAAGGACAGGAGAGAGAATAAGGGAGAGATACTTATGGGTTGGAAACTAAACTACACAACTTCAATGAAACAGTAATGATAAATTGTAACGAAAAATTACTAAATATATACAAATATACAGGAAAATTGATACCACATTCCTCCTCCCTTTTCCCCAATAACTCTCACATCACCACCGAGGCCGGAGGGCAGCCCTGGGAAAGTCCAGGCTCGACTCCTGGAGTCAGAAGCAGTTGGAAGGTGGAGGCAGGAACACACAGATATGGGCTGGTACGGATCAGGACCACAGGCAGAAAAAAGGGTGGGTTTTTTTCTGCATCCTGATAGATGAACAAAGTCAAAAGTAGTTTGAATTCAAGTGGGAGAATTTGTCAACAGGGAAGAAGACACAACTGGTTTGGACAGTACTTCCAAAAGGATTTAAGAACAGCCCTACCTTGTTTGGTAATTTATTGGTGTAGTGATCCATGCTCATGAAGCAAACTGGAAGGAAAGAGGACTGTTGAATTCACATGGAACTGCTATTTAGCATGGTCAAGAAATTTTTACAGGCTATCCTGGAACTAAAAGAAGTAGCGGTGATGCGCTGTAAAACTCATTAAAAAAGTCATAATGGAGTTGTCCAAAGAAATCGGAGAGCTGACCTCACAGCAAAAAAGACTGTCATCCCTTTTGTGCCAACAACCTTAATTCAAAAGCCACCAGCAAAAAATGTTAAGAAATAACCCCATGGAAGTACTGGGTCATGTTTTCTGGAACTAATTATAATATTTATCCAGTCCCCTGGAATTTATGTAATATTTATCCAGTTGCCTGGAATTAACTGTAACATTTATCTGGTTTCCTGGAAGTAATTTGCATTCTTAGTTGGAGGGTTACACCATCAATGATTGCTGCTGTTCCAGATATGTTGGAGCTTCAATATGAACGGGACATCCCTCCAGGTGAAAAAAAAATTGGGGCCTGACTCTGCTGCTATAGGAATGGAGTAGAACATGTTAGCAATGTCAGTAGTTGCATACTCGCTCACCTTTCAACAGTCCTATATGGTCAGTGTGGAAGTCTGATGGAGAATGGAGATTAATTGTGGACTACTGTGGTCTAAATGAAGAGAGGGTTGTGTCTTCCTGTGATGTCCTTTTGATAATCCCTTCTCCAACATTCATAATGTTGGGCAGCAAGTCCAGCTAGTCTTTTAATTTAATTTTCATTTACAAGGCCTGGAAAAAGCTTAGACGAGCCCAAGTCAACATCCTATTTTTTAGTGTCAGAAAAGAGTTTCCTGGGCAAGCAGGGCTGGGTTACTGTTATATCAATCTACAGGATGCTGGCTGATAGTTTTGTGGTTAGTCATTTACCCAAGAGGACAAAGCGGAGGTTTACTTCAATACCTTTTTATAATAAAATAACCTAGTACAATAAATTTAATGTGCATTAAATTTAATGTACTTTAAATTTAAAGGCTGTGGCATGAGGCACAGGATATGTTTCCAGCCATCCTGTACTTGCTTCCACCATTGTAAGCACATAGCGCTTACCCTGGTGGGTTTGAGGCAGTGTGATATAGTCAATTTGGCAGGCCTCCCCATACCTATATTTTGACCATCTCCCTTCATACCACAGAGGTTTCAACCTTTTAGCTTCCTTAATTGCGGCGCATATTCACAATCGTGGATAACCTGTGCAATAGCGTCCAAAGTTCAATCCACCCCTCGGTCAAGAGCCCATCGGCCACACCTCGAGTACTGTGTCCAGTTCTGGGCCCCTCAGTTTAGGAAGGATATTGAGGTCCTGGAGCAGGTCCAAAGGAGGGCAACCAGGCTGGTGAAGGGACTCGAGCACAGGTCCTATGAAGAGAGGCTGAGAGCTGGGGCTGTTCAGCCTGAAGAAGAGGAGGCTCAGGGGAGACCTCATCCCTCTCTACAACTACCTGAAAGGAGGTTGTAGCAAGGTGGGAGTTGGTCTCTTTTCCCAGACGACTTTCAACAAGACAAGTCTTAAGCTGCGCCAGGGGAGATTTAGGTTAGATATTAGAAAGAATTTCTTTACGGAGAGGGTGATCAGGCAATGGAATGGGCTGCCCGGTGAGGTGGTAGATTCTCCGTCCCTGGAGACATTTAAAAAGAGACTGGATGTGGCACTGAGTGCCATGGTCTAGCAACCGCAGCAGTGGATCAAGGGTTGGACTTGATGATCTCTGTGGTCCCTTCCAACCCGGCTAATTCTATGATAAGTTCCATCCCTGCCTTGATGACCTGAAGCATTGTGGGCCCATCTAGCTGAAAACAGTTCACCTTTATGGTCCCAGTCCAGGTCTATTTGGAACACTTGAGCAGCCTCATCTGCTCATTGGTTGTTTCGATGTTCCTCAGTAGCTCGATATGAAGGTACGTGGGCATCTACATGACGCACTTCTACATCAAGTTTCTCTAACCTAGCAGCAATGTCTTTCCACAGTTCAGCAGCCCAGATAGGTTTATCTCTAGGTTGCCAGTTGTTTTGCTTCCACTGCTTTAACCAGCCCCATAAGGCATTTGCTACCATCCATGAGTCAGGATAGAGATAAAGTCTCGGCCACTTTTCTTGTTCAGCAATGTCCAAAGCTAATTGGATGGCTTTTACCTCTGCAAATTGACTTGATTCACCATCTCCTTCATCTGTTTTTTAGTCTTGTAGGATTCCATACATCAGCTTTCCACCTTCAATGGCCTCCTACCAGACGACAGGATCCATCAGTGAAAAGAGCATATTCCTTCTCATTCTCGGGTAGTTGGTCATATGGTGGGGCTTCTTCAGCCCTTTTTACCACTTTTTCTGGTGGCATTCCAAAGTGTGTGCCTTGTGGCC
>JAAWXA010000562.1:0-25673 GCA_038090715.1 Florisuga fusca | reverse complement strand
TCCTGAATAAAGAAAACTTCACAGCTCCTCCAGAGAGTTTTGTGCATCCATCCTCACATACTCACGTCCTACCACAGCATTTTTGAGAGAACAAACTGGACAAAGTATTCCTGTATCATGTGGGATTTTGCATACTTACAGTTACAAACTTGTCTAGTAACAGAAAAAAAATGCCCATGGTAATGAGAAAGATTTTTTTTTTTTAAAAGGATATTGCTTTTGACATTGTTTTGAGGTGTATGCAGCTGAGGTTAATAGGAAAAGGTAAAATATTCTGTAGTGTGACTGTCCAGACCAGATAGTGGAGTAGAACAAACAACGTCTCTGCCTGTTCAACCCAATTTACTACTGAGAGTGAAATGGGACATGGGAAATGAAGCTTATAGATTTAGAGACAACAGCTGATTAAAAAGAGAGCTACCCAACGGACTAGAAGCAGCTGAACAGACTATATAGACAAGAGAATTAGATAAGAAAGGCAGAATTTAAAATAGCATGATGGTGAATATGATACATTTTAGTCAAAATTAGAAATGCTTAAACTGAACAGCATTTTAAAAAGCCCTCTGCATAGTCACTTGCATGCCCATGATGTAAAGCTTTCCTGTTTAAAATTATTGAGGCACCATAACAATTAAATGGGAAAGGTGACTGGAAAAAGCAACACAAATTCATCAAAGGGAAATCATGCAATACAAACCTGATAGCTTTCTACAACAAAATAGCATCATATGTACAGCAGGTGAACTGTTAGGAACAAAGATCCCGTTCCTATAAAATTCAGTCCAGCAATTAAAAGTCATGTCAGTCTAGTGAAGTCCCCACTGACTGGAAAAGGGGAAACATAACCCCCATTTTCAAAAAGGGAAAGAAGCAAGATCCAGGGAACTATAGGCCAGTCAGGGTCACCTCTGTGCCTGGTAAGATCATGGAGCAGATCCTCCTGGAGGCACTGCTGGAGCAGAAGAATAATGAGGAGGTGATTGGGTATAAACAACACAGCTTCACCAAAGGCAAATCATGCAACCCCCCTAAAACCTTGTGGCCTTCTATGAAAAGGTCAGAACATCAATAGAAAAGGGAAAAGCAACTAAACTGAGCAATTACCTGGACCCAAGCAGAGCCTTCAACACTGTTCCGCACAACATCCTGGTGTCCAGCGTGGTAAAACATGACTTTGATGAATGGACCACTCAGTGGATTAAGAACTGGCTTGATGGCTGCACCCAAAGAGTGGTTGTCAACAGGTGAATGCCCAAGTGGAGGCCAGTGACAAGTGGAGTCGCTCTAGGATCAGTGTTGGGACCAGTCCTGTTTAACATCTTTGCTGGTGACACGGAAGGTGGCATTGAGTGCACCCTCACCAAGTCTGCTGATGACACCAAGCTGTGTGGTGTGGCTGACATGCTGGAGGGAGGGGATGCCATCCAGAGGGAGATTGACAGGCTGGAGAGTTGGGCCCATGCCAAACTCATGAAGTTCAACAAGACCAAGTGCAAGGTCCTGCATCTGCATTGAGGCAATCCCAAGCACCAATATAGGCTGGGCAGTGACTGGCTTGAGAGCAGTCTTGAGGAAAAGTGCTTGGTTGTGTTGGTGGATGAGAAGCCCAGAAAGCTAAAGCCCTATCCATGTCTGCATCAAGAGAAGCATGTCCAGCAGGTTGAGGAAAGTGATTCTTCCCCTCTACTCTGCTCTTGTGAGACCACACCTGGAGTACTGCATCCAGCTCTGGAGCCCCTTTTACAAGAAAGACATGGACATGCAGGAGAGTGTCCAGAGAAGGTCCACAAGGATGATCAGAGGGCTGGAGAACTTCTCCTATAGAAGACAGACTGAGAGAGCTGGGCTTATTCTGTCTGGAGAGGAGAAGGCTCTGAGGAGACCTTATTGTAGCCTTCCAGTATGTGAAGGGGGCCTACAAGAAAGCTGGTGATGGACTTTTTAAGATGTCAGGTAGTGATAGGAATAGGGGGAATGGATTCAAACCAGAGGAGGGTAGAATTAGATTGGAAGTTACGAAGTTCTTCACCACGAGGGTGATGAGACACTGGAACAGTGGAAGCTCCATCCCTGGAAGCTTTTAAGGCCAGGCTGGACAGGGCTTTGGGCCGTGCCTGTGAGAGGTATGGCAGGGGGTTTGGCTCTAGATGATCTTAAATGTCCCTTCCAACCCCGAAAATGCTATGATTCTATGATTCTATAATTTAAAAAAGAGAACAAATAAAAGGTTTACATTTTGCAGTTCAGAGTATGATTTTCAATACATTCTGGTAACTTTATTAAAGCATGTAATGAGTAATTATGAGTAATGAGTAATGAGTAATTATGTAATTATGAGTAATGAGTAATTATGATCATAGTAAAGACTAACATCCTATTGTGAGAACTTTATGAAGAGTTGTGTTAACATATATGGGACTCTTGTTTCCATGTAAAGAGCATATGTTACAGAAATACAGTAATAGTAAATATCTTGTATCATTAACAGCAAGATTTGATGCTGACCTGACAAAACCACCTATATAATTCATTCTCTAAAGTCCAGCTACTGCTATTCAGAAAGATGTCTAACACAGAAGGACTGTCCTAAATTTCATTGGTATAGGCTCTGCAACAGAATCTATGAAACTGAGACATGCATTTCATTCCCCATAGTAACTGCAGGTGCTGAAGCATACTATTATGTGATTCACAGCTCACAGCATTGCCTAAATAAGGAAGAATTGAGGGAATAAGTGCATCTTAAATCCAAAATTCACTATTTTCACTTATTTTTAAGTGACATTTCTGAAATCTGTTCCCACTGATGGCTAACACAACACCAACATCAAACAAGCAACTTTGTTTCATTTTTCAAGAACCTCAGGATCATGAAAAAGCATTACAGGAGAGATTTAAGAGTTTACATATATAACCTTGAGCACTAAGGTTGTAATTTCTTTTTCTAAGAATGACATTAAAAACTCAACCTATATTTCTAAAGTGATCTGGGAGTATCTCAAGGTAGAGAAATATATAACCAAGAGATGAAAGAGACAAAAAGAGGCCAGAGGAATAACAGAGAGAGGGCAAATGAAAGCAAATCCTGACAAGGACAGAGTAGAAAGACAGAAAGACGAACAAAAACTTAGAATGCATATAATAGCAAGAGATGAAGAAAAGTATTACTATTAAATGTAGAGAATTTACAAATACATATTTTAAGGTAACACTAGTACCTGGCTTATCTACTTACTTACTTAAGAGGCATGACTAAGGGGAGTAAAGTCTAGAATTCCTTTATTTTTAATTAGCATAGTATATTGCATTATGCACTCCTACAATGTTGCAGAATAACATGTTATTTTACAAGCCTCAACCTCATACCAATCCCTCCTGAAGATTTAATTTAATCCCCCTAAAGCCAGTAGAAAAACTGAAACATGGAGACTTAGTCTCCATGTACAACTTTATTTGTGTTCACACCCAATTTTATCCCTTCAGTGTGTGAAGATAAGTAGTAAGATAACTCCGCTTCTAAAGTGAATATAAAAACTTTCAGCTGTAGCCTCCTGTACTGAGACTCTCACAGGCTCACCAGCCCCTTCACTGTACCAGGAGGAGACATGAAGTAAGCATATATCTGCAGTAAAATTATTTTCCTAAAGAATATCTTACACATCACTTCTGTGCGATGCTAAAGAACTTTCTCCTGGTGAAGATAGTTTTGACGATTAATTTTTAAAACCTGACATTTTAGGACTTCATTTTAAAAGTAGAAACAGGAAAAAAAGGTTGTCACAAGCTGGAGTCTGCTGGTAAGTTAGGACAAAAAGAAAAAAGCCATTAATGAATGCTCAGTCTACATAGTGTTTATTTTTCATCAGGTTGTGTAGGAAACCCTCAAGGTCACAGCTTCATGGTAATTGATATAATGGAAGATTGCAAAGGAAACAGAGAGCTGAAACAGAGCTTATATGGAGAAATATGAGAAAAGGTGGTGAAAAAGGGTATGACATTAAAAAAATTAAATTGAAAAAAAAAAAATTCAAAGAAAAAACAGAGGGTGCATGTAACAGTAAAGAATCAAACAGAAATAAATGCTGAGAAATAAGATTCACATATTGACAAAGAGGAGAGAATAAGTGAAAAACATACATATGAAATTATAATAGAGGATTAAGGTCTGGAGAAACTTAAGAGATAAGAAAAACCAACAAACAAACAAAAATATAAAAGCAGCCAGAAGGGAGAAAGATATAGACTACTTCGAGAAGGCAATGAAAGACCTTTAAAGCCAGATGGAATTCTCAGCCATCCTTCTCCTTTCCTTGGCATGGAGTCACAAACCTTTGCTTCCAGTGGTTACTTTGGTACTCTATTGTCAACTCCTCATAGTGAATCAGAGGGAACTGGAAGCTTCCTCACAGAGATTTGTTCTTAATTTGCCTTAATTTGTCCCCTTGTCCAATGAGGGGAAAAACGTAAATATGGCATACTATCTGACTGTCATGGTTTAACGCTGGACCGGCAATTAAACCGAATAACAGATGGTCTCTATTAACCCCACTCCCCTCAATGATAAAGGAAGAAAAGAGAATAAGGGAGAGAGACTTATGGGTTTGAAACTAAACTACATAGCTTAATGGAACAGTAATGGTAAAAAGGAAAATTTACTAAATATATACAAATATACAGGAAAATTGATACCACGTTCCTTCCCCCTTCCCCCCAGTAACTCTCACATCACCACCGAGGCTGCAGGGCAGCCCTGGGAAAGTCCAGGCTGGACCTCTGGGGTCAGCAGCAGTCGGGAGCTGGAGGCAGAAACACACAGATTCAGGCTGGCATGGATCAGGACCACAGGAAGGTGAACGGATGGAATACTCCCAGGATGCTGAAGCAAACATGAAGAGGTGAAGAAAGAAGAATGAGGAAGAGGTTTCACCCTTGTGATCCCTCAAATTTATAGAGTATGCCATGTATGGGATGGAATATTCTGGTCAATTTTGGTCATTTATCTTGTCCGTTCCTCCCTAAGGGAGGGTTTGCAGGTGTGACCTCTACCTCCTTTTCTCCTTCCGGAGGGCAAAATGTTCCTCAGAACTGAGCAGTGCCCTTGGTTCTGCAGAGCAGACTCTAGATGTAACTATAAACATCGAGCATTATCAGTCTCAGAAGCAGAAACTGACTGAGAAATTTGCTGTTAATTTCAGCAAGTGCAGCTGCTGAAATTACAAGAGCCTTAGCTGAAAGCAAAAGTACAAGGCAGAAAATTACCTTTATCCTCGCCCAAACCAGGACACTGACAGCAAGTAGAGAGAAAAGAAAAAAAGTGACTGTATCAGTATGAGACTGGCAATTAGAGTACCATTTATCTGATTAATTTAGCCATTTAGTGATGCAGGTGTTGTTGGTATACTTAAATCCAGATGGATTTGCATAAGCAGCAGTCTCAGTTCTTTATTTCTCTCTCTTAATATATGTTCTAATCATTATTTGAGCAGCAGTGATACTTTGTGGGAGAAATACCTCATTGTGATAAAATATTCCTGTAGGTCTCCTTTCTTTAATGGTAATCTGTTCCAATAGCTTCTTCTTTATTAGTATTGCCTTTGGTAGATGCTGTATGTAGCATTTATATTCTTTAGCTGGAAGTGCACTTTAGTCAAGTAAACAAAAAGAAGACTGTGTTCACCTTGACATTTCTGCTAGCGTGGTGCTTCAGTCATAAAACTGAATTTAATTCAAATCAAACTGCCCTCAATTAGAGTAAATGGGGAGGTAAATGATGCTATTGTACAACAGAATATCCATTAAACTAAAAAAAAAAAATGAAGATGACCTACTTTGTAGCAGAGTGTGGAGTAACTGCCAAGGCTCTATAAAGAATTAGATTTTTTAATTCGCTCAATTTTGCAATGCAGAATGTGCAAGCTTATTCTTAATGAAGTTGGCAGATGCACCTCATCTAGAAAAAAAATACAGCTAAGAGAGGCATCTTTCCCCAAATTACACTTCTAACTTCTTCCCAGGAAAAACAAGGATGCTCTAGGACAGAAATACTAGAAATTAAGATAATAAGGGTGCAAATTTTATAGATTGGTAATTATAATCAATAAAAATACAGAGTGATAATTGCACACAATGCTCATGACACTAAGTTAATTGCTTCTTCGGAGTTGTTTAAAGTCTTGTTTCTCAGTTTCTCAAAATCTCGGTTTCTGCAGATTTTGGTATGGCCTGTGCTAACATTTACAACCTTTCTTTACCTAAAGAGCAGTTTAAAACATTCAAATTATTTAGCACTTCCTTGTTAACACTTCTATATGGCAAGTCTAGAAGAGAACTGATGGAGTCACAGTTTGACAGTCCTCTTAGCTATTGGAGTAGAGATGCTTTTTATCATACTTTCCCCAACAGAATCAGTTCCCAGTGACACTTCTTCTTTTAGAAAAATATAAAAAGCCACCTCAAATGCCAGCAAAATTTTAAGAGAAGAATCTAGATTATTGCTTGTCCCTGTCACTCTTCCTTTATTTTTAATGAAAGAACATATAATCCATCAGGAAAGGAAAGAACATGGTGTTTATCACTAATAGGTGCAGATACTTTTATATGTCAAACACTCCAGCCATGTTAATCTTTTACTGTACTAGTGACAGCCGCTCAAAATTGAACATCAGAGCAAGTGTTTGAAGGCAGAAAAAGGGTAAAAGATTTTAAATGTCATTTGCCTTGGTGAAATACAAAATTTTGCTGTTAATCAATAGGCTCTTAGTACGGAATAATTTTTCATCCAAGTCCTCATCAAAGCCATCTTAACTACACTATGACAGCACTATTAATCAATGGAGGAAATGTTTTGGGTTAAATTTTTGATTGACAAAAATATTTAGCAAAAGATAAGGATAGCTAAACATTACATCATCTCATAATTTTACAAATTACCCTGCTCCGTGTTACTCAACACTTTGAAATATCACATTAAATTTTTTTCCCAACACTGATATTAAATAGGTACTGATGATACTGAAAAACTACTAAAAATAGTAACAGATCTTGATCTTAATCATTACTCTATTCATGCTTTTATTTATACTTGCTTCACAGTTTTATTCCTTTTTATACAGCTGGTTTAGAAGTTCATGAGGTGAAAATGTTGCACAACTTGAAAAGTACAACTTCTAAATCATACTAATTGAACAAAGCCTTAGTGATGAAAAAAACAAATCTTTTTGCTCTGTAAATTTTGTTAAATTTTTGGAGTAATACACATATTCATGAAGTTAATATATAAAAATCTATTCAAATTACATATTTTACAAAGATATCAGAAAGTTTTCTACACTTTAAACTGAAATATAAGGAGTTGTTTGGTTGGGTTTTTTACAGGTAAGTATAGATACAAGCACATGCAAGAAACTGAATGAAAATTAAGCAGCCATGAGCCTAAAAAAACCCAGTAGAAAAAAAATATATAGTCAGTTTTTTGAGACAACCAGGAACTTTTCTTTACATGAAGATTCATAGTAATATGTCAGAGCAAGTCAAAGCTAACTACAAATCTGAGCCTAAATGATTATTTTTCAATATTTTTATTGTGAAAAAATATTATTATGAACTTAATATAAGCAAGAACAGTGTTAAGGGATGAGACTAAAATCACTGAAGACTGGCAATCTATTTCTGACCATCGTCAGAAATAAATGTGAAGTGTATAGAAATGGGACAGGTATGCACTAACATATCCATCACCATATTTTCCCAGCTTCCAGATATTTATGCTACTAAAATACAGTAAAATTTCATGCTCAGTCTAAGAGACCACAGATATAGATATCTTCATTATTTCATACAGCACAAACTTTGCACTTTAAAATCAATGTAAAGATAATTTGTGGTAATTCTGGTCTGGTTATTATTCTCTTAATATCTGTTAATAAATGTGACAGTGATCAAACATTTTTTCTACACAATTCATCATGTATTTGTTAGAAATACTAGTATAGAACCTGTGAAGGGAAATTATAAGCTCAATCTTTATTTCAAATATTTATTTTTGGTTTATTTATCCAGAACATAAGCTTTTCCTATTTTAACTTGATAAAATTAAACAAAACTAACCTTAGAAATTTTTCTTGAATATAATTTCCAAGAAGTGCATCAAATACATTTTTTTTAAAAAAGCTAAGAAATAATATGAAAGAAAAACTGTGCCTGGATGATTGCTCATGTATGATTATTATCCAAGATAGTGACTTTTGAAAAAGTATATTCCTGGGGCCACCTGAATAAGAAAGACATCTGGATTTCATTTTGGAAAGCTATCATTTTTCAAGTCACAGTGACATAGCAAAGGACATATAATTTTCTGCTGTTCTGTAAATTCACTATTTCTGATCTCGAGGAAAATTGTGTTCACTGCACTGCAGTGATGGGCATTATTTTCTTCATTTAACTTTTCCCTATGAGCATCATTTTAACTGCTAATATCTCACATTATGAACTCACTACTACATTTTCCAGTAGTTTCTAAAGTACCCATATATTATCCAGGTAGTGTGAAGATTCTGTTTATATGGACATAGGATACTAGTGAGGAAGTTAATTACAGTGGGCTGCTCTTTTCATCAGTTAGAGCAACCTTCATCAGTACCTTCACTTTGAGAGTGGGGATTTTGGCCCATTTTCTGTATATTTGCTTTGCCTTTTGATTTTTCTTACTATCTTCTTATCTTTCTTTCTTTCTTGGAGTTTCTTTTTCCCCTTTGGAAACATTTTAAAAACAGCACTTTCCTTTGGACTTTGTTCTTTCTAAGGCTGTTTTAAAAAAACTGTGACAAGAATGCCATTAATCTGTTAATTACTCAGATGTTGCAACTTGATTTTCTTTTACTCTAATGTATTCTTTGGGTATCAGTGTTACAGATGGAGTAATTTTTTTTTTTTTCAAATGCATTGCCAATGCCAGTATCCCTGCAACTTTTGTCGCTGGGCAATATAATTTAAACCAATTGCAATCAGAACAAATGATCCCTAATTAAGTGTCACTGCAAAGACTCAGAAGAGAGTAGAGCATTATATGTACTGCATATTAATGAACTGTCCAATCCTTTTTTTTTTTTTTTTTTTACTGAGAAACAAATGATTCAACAACTTGGCCTAGTACTAAAATAAGGTCATCCTTCTTACAACTTGACCCTGCTTATATGCATAATAATGAATCTGTTTAGTCTGTGCTGAATACAAATATGCTTTTGTGGGATTGCTCAGATTAAGAGTATCTTTATGTTTTTTGGATATGGTCTAGATTATGAATATTCAAGAGATTGCAGATATCTGTGTTATACATGGTTGAGCTCAATTAATTTTTCCTCCAGGAACTGGATGATAGTAAGAGACATATAAAGGAATGAAATATGCAAAACAATTCCTTAGTGTGTATAAAGAATTACTCTGCTGATACTGGTTAAGTTCTACCTCTTCATCACCATCACTACATTCATGAAGTAATAGATAGTTTTGGGAAACATGCTTTCCCATTGCTTTTCCTCTTCATGAACATTACATTGATCTAAATACTCTCTACAACAGCAATAAGTAAATACTGAGACACTGTAATGGGTCTTTGCTGCAATGTTTTCTCTACTTTCTCAATAACAAATTGTAACAATTTTCTTGAAAATCTTGAAGAAGGAAAAAAAAAAGTTTCAATTAACATTAATGAAACCAAAATTTCACAATAGCCTTGCCTCACCTCCATTTCCCTCCCCTGCCCTGTCCCTCACTTGCCAGCCTTCTCTTCCCCTTCCCCTTCACACACAAACCGGAACCCTACACCTTGCAATACTAGCCNTCCCTTCCCTTCCCTTCCCTCCTTCCTCCTTCCCTTCCCTTCCCTTCCCTTCCCTTCCCTTCCCTTCCCTTCCCTTCCCTTCCCTTCCCTTCCCTTCCCTTCCCTTCCCTTCCCTTCCTTTCCCTTCCCCTTCCCCTTCCCCTTTCCCTTTCCCTTTCCCTTTCCCTTTCCCTTTCCCTTTCCCTTTTCCTCTCTTCATTCTTGTCTGTAATTTGTCAGAAGCTGAGGTATTTGTTGGGAAAGTCTTCAGCTTTTAATCCATATCTAGACAGGGACTCAAGACTGTGTATATTTAGTAAGAAATTGAACGTTAAACTCATTACCAGGACTCAGTATCATGTTAACAGGTGTTTCCTTATTCTGACACACCATGGAAGCTCATAAGGCTTCATAATGATAAGTAATCACTTTCAAACTTTGAATCTTAATATTTATGATTTCAGTCTCAGTTAAAGAATAGGTAAGTCCCTAGGTGAAACTGGAACTGAAGGTTGCCAGTGATGAGAACTAGAGAAAAGATAAGTCAGCCAAGAGTTACTCTCAAGTTCCAGTAATATTTTAATTTTCTATTTCTATATGAATCTCAACTGTATTCTGAAACAGAGATTTACCATCTTTCTAAGATGTTTATGCTAATCCCTTGTATATGCTGGGATGTGGATTATTTTAACACCTTCCATCCTTCAGGACTAAGATGCTTTCCTCCTTGGAGTCAAGGAAGGACCTTCCTCAACTCAAGGGTTCATAATCCTTACGGAGTTATAACTATCCTTATAAGTTGTTACTTATGGGAAAATTGGGACATAAGATCTTTTGAGATAGGTCCCGACTTCTTTTCAAAATTTTGTCAGTGTTAAAAAAATTCACCTGATACCAAAGTTTGAGTTTAGATCTCTTTTTCTCTAGGGGGATTCAAACCCTTATATTCCAGGACTTTGTCCTGAAAGACAAGCTTCACTGAGGCTTTGTTTTCACATAGTTTTTCTGATCATGTTTAGTAAAACTTCCTGTCCAGAAAAGTTTGAATCTACATGCTTTGTAGCCATAAGTCTAAGACATATGAATGTGTAAGGGATACATATAATATATTTTTCAATTATCATTTATACAACCTCAATAACCTTTAGTACTATTCAGGGTAAAAAAATTATCTGTTATATACTTCTAATCATAGTAGTAACAGTCCAGCTTCTTGAGAAGTAACAATGTCTTCAGAACAGTCTAAGAGAGCAGTCACTCACAAATTCTGAGAGGCTCTTGCTTGTGCAAAATGGTTTCAAATTACTATTGAGGGAGGTCACTAAATAGGAAGAGACACCTGAATTCTGCCATCAAATAACTACTTTGAGGACAAGAAAATGAGAAGTTCAAACAAGCCCAGTATTAAAAATTACTCAGTTCTGCAAAACTATCACAGAAACGAGGTTTCTGCCAGTGCTTCAAAGTTTAAGAAATTCTACAAAAAAAATCAAGACAGTTAAGAGATGTTGCTGGGTTTGACATCTGTAAAAGAATGAGAAAAAGAGCACAATGATGCCACTTGGAAAGAACCAGGGGAAACTGAAGAGAGGAAAATCCTTGGAGAGCACCTCTAACACATGTTAATAATCCTGCACACTTTTTTATCAGCCAAAACTAGTTGTTCATGTGTGAATTAAAAGTTATTTTATGGTTATCAATGCATTCACACATGAATAATAAATATTTAGTTACAAACTTCTTTTTCCTTTTTCATGCATGTTCAGGATGAAGATGATATACTGCGATACAGTGGACCAGAGAGTGAAAGTAAATATAAGAAAACTTACCTGAGACACCTGCCTGGGATATGGATTTTATTTCCTGCTCCACTGAACACAGAACATTTAACAATTAAATACTTCAACAGAGCCTGTAATATTCATTTTGGAGCTTCCCTATTTGTGTGATCTTTTTCCTGGCCCAGATAGCTTTGATTTTTTTCTAACTGCAAAGGAGAAAAGACCCACCAGAACCCACTAAGGCTGTCAGCTATTCTGCTCAAGTGGAAATATGGATTTGTAGAACTAAAAGATGGTTTGGTTGGATTCCCTTATATCTTTTACCTTCACAATAAAAAAGTTTCTCCATAGCCATAAAATTAAAAAAAAAACGGAAAAACTACTAATAGAATAATATGTTTTTTGCTGTTAAATTACCATTCTTTAAAGTGTTCTTAATTTTTTCCCTGTTTTTATATTTCAGTCCTCATTTTCGTATCTTCAAAGTCTCAGAACATGCTTTGTCTTTTTTATATTCCTGAATGGGTTTATTTAGAAAAGATACTAAAATAGAGACAGAACTAAAGTTATGGTATCTTAAAATTAAGTTTCATAGAATTTAACTCTCTGATCAAGTCTACCGATCATTCACAAAGTGAAAGTGGGAACATGAATGTCTAACAATCAATTTGTATTAACTTCATAGCCTGACACTTTTAAATGAAGATCTTAGCTTAAGAAAGAAGCCTTATAATTCACTGTGTTTGTTGGAGGTAAATAAACATTTCTAGAGCAAAATCTGAGATCCTCAAAGAGATGATTCCTTATAGTCATCCTTTTCCACCTCAGAAAAAGTCACCATATTTAACCATTAGAAGTAGAGGGAATGAATCTGTGTTAATCTTCTGTCAGTGTCCACCTCTTCATCCCAAATTCAAAAAGCAGAGTACTTTTGTTTCAGCAGAGTGTTTAAATACTTACAAGATGCTTCTTAGTCTGGTCTTGATCTACTTCCATGTACAGTATTTCCTGAATTGTGTGCAAATTCAACTTGACTGGTCCTATCAAGAAGAGGAATCTTTGGAAAGAAACTGAGTGATTTACAGTGATGCTTTCATGGGTTTAATAAGAACTAATAACTACATGTCATTAATACTATTAATAGGGAAATTAGAAGAGAAAGAATAGAAGATGGAAGAGAATTGTTTGATGAAAATTTCTGGTAAAATTAGAGGGAACCTTTCCAGGGTTTTGATTAAAGTCTGTTGGTTTTTTTTTTCATTTTAGCTATATAAAAAACCATGAAAGTTATATAATTAATGAAGTTACTTTAACCTCTCATCTCCTAAGATTTTATAAAAGTAATTTTAATCTTCAGAAATACAGAAGGAATTATCAACAGTCTAATTTTCAGGCTCAGATCTCATGTCCATGTACCTATTTGCTTTGTCCATGTCTTTTTAAGGTTTTAAGACACTGATGATATGTCCACATTCTGAAAGCAACAGGAAGATCAAAGAATGTTCATCCAGTCTAACACTGATTTTCATTGCCAACCTTCTATATCCCCTTACCAGTGGGGTATCAAAAGAGTTTTGCTCAAGAACCTGCTTTTCTAGCCAAAATTTCCTGCCTAGAACACTGCATAAATTATCTTTTGGTCATTTATGTTCAGTATGAACAAATTCTGACTAGAGCACAGTCCAGAAGTTACGAATTCAGTTCTGCACGTTTGTTTTTGAAAATATTGATTATTGTGATTTCAGATACTAAGAGTTCAGAAAAGTGTTTCCATATGCACACACGCATAAATGCTTTGGTAAAAATCTATTTTAGCAAGCGAGCAGTTTTATGTAACTTCAGTAAGCTATGAATTAAAGTCTATAATAATAATGCTATACAAACCCCATGGTATTATATAATATTAAGGCTGACATTAGAAAGCTCATCATTCAGTTTTCATACCTGAAATGCAAAAAAGATGTGACACTTCTAAATGGCACTTCAGCTATGTTCTTTTGTATTTTGTTAATAAGGAGAGATCTTATTAGTGGAAGACTCAAGATGGTACAAGCAAGTTGTTGAGCTCAATATACCATATGCTATAGCTGCTGATTATGTTCTTGTTGACATTTTCTGCATGTGGGAATATTATCCTCTCAAATTCATTATGCTTCTGTTCACATGTACTGTGTTAATTGGCATGTGACACTTTAAAAATCTGTTCCCAGACAATATTCATAAATAGTTCTGTTTCATATGAGCAAATACATTCAGCAGGTCTGACATTTAAAAGAATGTAACAATATAATTCTTTTCTTCCCCACAGTTCTATTTTAAAAATTGTTAGTTTGAATTTTTCTCATACTTTCTTAAACCATGATTGTTTCCAGTTTATATCATGTTATGATTTATTATCTAAGGTGTGTTTTGTTTATGTAACCCAATTTTACTGGTTTCTCTGAAATTAGTATGTGCAATATAATCCAAAACACCTTAATCCATTTAGTGTTATCGACTAAAATCATAAGGTAGTAAAGGACAAGATAGAGTGTGTATGCTGTGCTCTGCAGAACCACAGAGATTTCATAAATTTCAAAGATGACATCTCAATTATAGCACTACAAGTGCATACTGCAGAAAATGAGTAGGATATATCTGTAGATCCTAGGATAAAAACAATAATAGCTCTGTCATCATCCCAGTCAGTAAGAGCTTTGTCATCAGCTCCCTCTAGAGAAGGATTGAATGAAGAGTTCAGCATGCATCTTGTCTAAATATGGCACCAAAATGAGTCTTCCAAGTTGGAGCAAAATCTTGTTAGAATGCATGTACTGTTAATACACACGAAAAGACATCTCTAAAGGACAGCTCAGATCTCAGGTTGGTTGAAACACCTTGTTAGACAGCAGCATATTTTCTCCATGACTATTTAGGTAGTCAAAGCCCACTTATCTTTTTTAGTGCCTAAAGCTAGCATTTCATATGAGATTTTTTTTCATTATCATCATCACTAATTGTAGCACTTGGGCAAGTTTTGTGTGTTTTTCTTGGTCTAAAAGAGAAATAACAACACACTGACAATCTCCAACCCACACTTGTTACCAGCTTTGTTCACATCTCATTTTCCATTTCACAGTGTGGGGAAAGCTCGAATTTGCTTTTTCTTCCTTGTTCTGTTCAAGTTCTTCCGGTATCTTATGCTCAAAATGATTAATTTTTGCTTTATGCAATACATATGAATAGAAACAGCTGAGACAAAAAAACCCCATTGCTACATGCAAAATACAGATTATGCTATTACGAGGCAAGCATCATGGCTTCATCTAGTAAGTGTACATCTTCCATCTGTGTTAGAAATATGAATTAGTTAGACATTTTCTTCAGGAAACTATAAATTTAGTCAGCTCTAACTACTATTTACACCTGTGATAGACAGGATGGCCTTACATTCTCACAAGAAAGAACAAATATTTCCACAGAACCTGGTCACAGTCTCTTCATCTCTGTCTTCTTTACAGCTGATTAATAACATTGGGCTTGTAACATCCACAGACCATATACAAATCATTTTGATGCTTGGGCATCTGGAAAACCTTGTACAGTGTTAATGGTGTGCTTCAAGCTGCATAATTTCATTCTGCAATAGCACAAATTATCCTGCAGAAGGCCACTGCCAGATATGAGGAAGGACAATATGCAGCATTCAGTGATGCACAGCCATAGCAACAGATTGTAAAAAATCTTGGAAGAGAAATAGAATTGAGAATCTATTGCTATTTTATAAGCATTTATTTAAGTGGTGCACAGAGTTAACAGTTAATAAAATTTATCAATTTCTTTTCTGCCATGTCTGCTCCTAGCAGTTGCTTAATGCAGTAGCCCAGTAAACACCAAAAATGGGTCTTCCAGTTGACTGCTTAGACCTTCTTAGTAGATGGCTCAGACCTGCTAGTTTCTCCAGTAGCCAACAACCTACAGCAACTTTGATACCTGGATCCCAAGTCTCTTATTTTACTTGTTAACTAGGCCATTTAACTTGTTAACTAACTCTAACTAATTAGAGTTAGTTAACTAACTCTACCAATGATGTGCCTTGACATATATATACCAACAGAGTATGCATGCATTTCAACTTCTCTTCATTTACTGGTACCCAGATGTAAGGCATCCTGTGACCCGTGGTCCCACCTAGTACTTTAGTTGCTAGTCCTCTAAGTGTATTCATAATACACAGGACCTCACCAAGATAAAACATTAGAAATTAAGTTTAATGAGAAGTGTTTATCATGATTAAGTGTATTTACCAGTATTTACCAGACCCTATTTACATGAAACCTGTCCCTTTTCTCTCTTTATCCCTCTATTTCCTCTCAATTTTTCCTCCCTTAAGTTTTCTAAAAAAAAAAAAAAAAAAAAAAAAAAAAAAAAAAAAAAAAAAAAAAATTTCTCTGTTTTTTTCCTAATCTCACAATTCTCTTCATCTTGAGTATTTTTATCCATCTGAATTTCTACAAAATCCTAGAGTGCTTGTATCATACCCATGTTTTCCATGCCTGGTAGATGAAAAAAGTGTCTATCTTCTGTTCTGGCTTGTGGTTATATTTTCTTCATAACATTGGCAGACAATTCATATAAGAAGACCTTAGCATTAAATTTAACTGAAAGAAAAATGATAGAATTTTAAGTTCAGCTTTCTGAAAGCTATGCACTATTCCAAGCTGAAGAACTTGATTCCTTAATATAATTAATGAAAACTATCCAATCAAGCAAAAGATTCACTTTATTTTAAGAAAGATACCTAGGAGAGTATAGATGGTCAATAAAAATAGGAACTTATCATCTTCTTTTGACTAGAAAAACACTTTATGGTTGGGCATTATGTAATAATTTTTGTAGCACATTGACATGTACATACCTTAGCATACTTTTAAAGTTAATTTATTTGATATCTTTATGGGATTATTTTTGGATCACATTAAATAATTATTTTAGACAATGAACTACTCTTTCAATATGTGAGTAAGGTAAGTATTGGTAGAATTTTAACTAAAAATTATGTATATATTTCCTGTAATGGAGAATAGTTATGTTGTTCTTGCAGGTAATTTGATGTCTGAAACAAGAAGCTTAACAAATACAATTTTCAGCAAGCACAAGAATGCCTTCTTTGTCTCTTTGTCTATACCTCTGGAGACTGTCCTCAGGAGCCCCAAACCCCTTAAGCCCTAGAGAAAGTCAGGATAAAGGAGGAGTTTGCCATGGTTGATGGGGACAGGGTTAGGGATCAGTTAAGCAATCTGGACATCCATATGTCCATATGATGGTCCT
Organism: Florisuga fusca; assembly: GCA_038090715.1. Classification (NCBI taxonomy): domain Eukaryota; kingdom Metazoa; phylum Chordata; class Aves; order Apodiformes; family Trochilidae; genus Florisuga; species Florisuga fusca. The sequence continues at coordinate 8,762 of JAAWXA010000562.1, read as the reverse complement.
GATGGGATGCAACCAATGGTGCTGAGGGACCTGCAGGAAGTCATTGCTAGGCAACTTTCCATCATCTATGGTAAGTTGTGGGGAACCAGCGAGGTGTCTGAGGACTAGGGGAAGGCAAATGTCATTTCCATCTTCAAAAAGGGCAAGGAGGACTCAGTTATTAGACTGGTCAGCCTCACATCCATCCCTGGAAAGGTGATGGAAAGACTTATCCTCAGCATTGTTTCTAGATGTATCAAGGATAAGTCATTAGGAGCACTCAACACGGTTTTACCAAGGGGAAGTCGTATTTAACCAACTCGATAGTCTTTTATGAGGACATAACCAGATGGATAGATGATGTTTGTGCAAAAGATGTGGTTTATCTTGATTCCAGTAAACATATGAGACCATCTCCCACAGCGTCCTTGCAGATAAAACTGAGGAAATGTGGTTTGGATGATCAGGTAGTGAGGTGGATAGTGAACTGGTTAAAGGAAAGAAGTCAGAGTCATGTTCAATGAGACAAAGTCTAGTAGAAGGCTCATAGTTAGTGGAGTGCCTCAGGGGTTGGTGCTGGGACCAGTACTATTTAATATATTCATCCGTGACCTGGATGAAGTAACATAGTGAGCTGCCAGCAAGTTTGCTGTTGACAGAAAACTGTGAGTAGTGGCTGACAGACCAGAAGTCTGTGCTGCCATTCAGCAAAACATGGACAGGCTGGAGAATTGGGTGGGGAGAAATTTATGAAATACCAGGGCAAGGGTAGTGTCTTGCATCTGTGAAAGAACAGCCCCAGATACCAGTACAGGTCAGGAGAGCAGCATAAGGGAAAGGGACCAGGGAGTCCTACTGGACATAAGGAAGGGCACAGCAATATGCCCCTGTGGCTAAGAAAGTCAATGGCATCCTGGAGTGTATTAGAAGGGGTGTGGTTAGTAGGTTGAGAGAGGTTTTCCTACCCTTCTGCTCTGCCTGGTGAGGCCGCATCTGGAATACCGTGTCTAGTTCTGGGCCCCTCAGTTCAAGAAAGAGAAGGAACTGCTTGAGAGAGTCCAGTGCAGAGCCACAAAGGTGATTAAGGGAGTGGAACATCTCCCTTATGAGGAAAGGCTGAGGGAGCTGGGTCTCTATCTTGGAGAAGAAGGCACTGAGGGGTGACCTCATTAATATTTACAAACATGTAAAGGGTGACTGTCAGGAGGATGGAGCCAGGCTCTTCTCAGTGGTGTCCAATGATAGGACAAGGGGCAACAGGTGCAAGATGGAGCATCACAGGTTCCACATAAACATAAGGAAAAGCTTTTTCACTCTGGTCTGGCAGTGCTCTCTCACCTCCTCCTCTCCTCTGCTCTGCAGGTCTTTTATTTATTATTATTATTTTTGCAGTTTCATTTTCCTTTTCTTGAATATCTCACTGGCAGAGGTGCATCCAGCTACCCATATTTGCTTAGCCTTGGTCAAAGCTGGGGCCAGAATTCTAACCAGGGGAGCTTCCAGCAGCATCTCACAGGAGCAATCCCTGTGGCCCCCCCACTTCCAAAACACCACTGCAGCACCCAAGACACTGATAAACTGTACTTTTGTAACTTGCGGTGGCAAGTCACATTAGTAGGGCAGTCATGCCAGTGAGACTTCAAAATAATAATGTTTTGTTTCATCTGAAGTTAATTGACACAGAGACTTTTGAAGATACTTAAAACGGCTATGATATATACAATGAAGAAACAGCTGTAAAGAGTTAGGGGCCTTAAGACTATTAATACTCAAAGTAGGGAAGAAAACACGCATTCTTCACAGAAATTGATAAAAAATTTAAGTAATTCTAAATACACACCAGGAAGATTTAGGGATTTTTTTTGTGCAGAATGGAAATGTTACCACATTTTTGGTAACATTTGGAAATGTTACCAAATGTTATTCGTGGGAAAAAAATATTAATATCTACTCAAACTGCAAGAACTGTGTTATACTCTCCAGAGTTTTAGTCAAGAACAAAAAGGTGGTGTAGAGATTTCTTGAGAAGATGACACCTTTCAGCTTTAATCCGTTCAAAAGCTTTTGAAATGTCTTTGGGTTGGATTTGAGCTTGTTTCTGTCACAGCCAGATGCACAAGTCATGGGAAAGTTGTGGTACTTATGATCAAGAACAGATAAGTGTTGGAAGTAGATTGCTCTGACCATTACTTTTATAAAAACGCCTGGCCAACACGTGTGGTGAAATTGTTAATCAACTGAGAATCAGGCAGTTTCCCTTCCTGTTCAGTGCAATCCATTTTCCTCATCAAATGAAAATTTACATTAAGAAAGAATTTAATGAATTATTAGTATTAAAGAACCACTTTTAAACGGATTTGGTTTATTCCATCATATGTATTTAGTACGTGTTCTTAATATTAGCCATCTTAATTAGAAAATTCAATTACTAAGCAAAGGATGAACAATAAATATGAAGTATGTGTTTGATAATTACTAAGAATTACTGCTTTACCTGACAAATTTTCAGTTGTAAATGTGTATTGAATAGGATAAAATGTTACATTATATTCTAACTTGCTAATACTTGTGTGCTATCGAGAATTAACAGCACAAGAAAGACATGGAGCTGTTGGAGCAAGTCCAGAGGAGGGCCGTAGAGATGATCAGAGCAACTGAGCACCTCTCGTAACAGAGACAAGCTGAGGAAGTTGCGGTTGCTCAACCCAGAGAAGAGAAGTTTCTGAGGAGATGTCACAGAGGCTTTCCAGTACCTGATGGGGGCTACAGGAAAGCTAGGGAGGGTGTTGAACTAGAAATGGGTAGACCTGGATTAGACATTAGGAAGAAATTATTTAGTGTGAGGGTGATGAGACACTGGACCAGGTTGTCCAGGGGAGTTGTGGATGTGCCTTCCCTGGAACTGTTCAAGTCCAGGCTGGATGGGGCTTTGAGCAACCTGGTCTAGTGGAAGGTGTCCCTGTCCTCAGCAGGGGGGTTATATCTAGATGATCTTTAAGATCCCTTCAAACCCAAATCATTCTATGATTCTATGAACTGAAGTGACCATAGCAAAATACCATTTTTCCATCCTTCAAGTAGTCTTCTATAATGGTAAGATCAATCTGTTCTCTAATCTTTGTCTCTTTGGCTAAAATATGAAGGTTATTTATCACAACTGGCCAACAGCTATTTTCTGATCCAAATCATAAATTAGAAAGAAGTTGAGTAAATAATTGGTATTTAAACTTCTACTTGCTATAAACATGCACATTTTTAAAATGGCAAACAGGTAACCTGTGCAGTGTTTTGCTTTTAAAAAAGTCTAATGGTATATTTCACATAAAAATTTCGCTTTCAAATATTTGGCCCTTTCTGGTAGATCTACAGATATTTGCAAATGTGTAAATAATTACTTAGTAGGAGTGTTACACATTTGAAGGCCACGTGTTTGTAAATTGCTCAATACCTCCTACCTCCATGTATCATTCAAACATTCCTCATCTCAGCAAGGTTACAATGTGAAATATGTGATTTAATAAGAGCTGAGACAAGTTTTTCCGATGTTTTCTTTTAAAATACCCTAATTGTAAGCAATTTCACTGCCTGTTCATATGTTCTCTCATGTATCTTTTCTGATTCATCTCTTTCTTTAAAAACTTCAAAATTTTAAAACCCTTTGTTCTGTATAAATGATTTACATTCTTATGATAACCCAATGTAAATATATGGATGCTGGATTGTGGCAAAAATATTTCACCTGTTATATGTTCTAAATTATTTTCATGAGCAGTCATGTGTTGAAACTCAGGGGATATTTATATTATATCTCAACAGTTGTACTGATTTTCTTATTTTTCAAGATAGAAATTTGGGGCACAATGATTCTGGAATCGGTGTTTTCTACTCAATGTCTTTCATCACGTCCAAAACATGCAACTGTCATTGTCTGCATTTATAAAATGAATATAATAACCAGAAGATGCATTCATCCAACCATCTGTCTGAAAAGATGGATTCTTACCATTACTATTGGTATCAATTACAATTTACACATGCAATTACTTAGGTCCTAATTCAACACATTTCTTCAGCAGGTGCCTAATTTTAAATACACCAGTAGTCTTCAGAGGGCTAACTCAAGTATATTTACATCTAGGCACCTACTGAGTGCCTTACTGAACTAGAACCCTTAGTATGTCTGCTGTAGAAGGGGGAAAATACATGAAGCTAGAGAAAAAAGGGAACAATAATAAAAGAAAGTCTTTCAGTTGTACACATATTGCCACTCTGTTGCTAAAACCCTATTACCTGTCTCTTATAGAAGGATGTATCACTGCTTAGTCTGCAGCATGTTATCCTGAGAATCCTCTGCCTTCTTATTCCAGCTATTCCTGTGCAGGTTGGAAGGCTTTTCTGCTATTAGTAGTCAGTATTTATATGTGCTCTTTTTCTTCCATAATAACAATTTTGTTGTACCTCACTATCATTGAACAGCAGAACACCTTTCCAAATATTAAAATTGCTATTCAACCCCAATGAAAGAGATCAAATAAAAACAGAGGAGAATGTATTCTGGTTTGCTACATGCAGGTATCGGAGGACAAAAAGCAGTAGTGACCCGAGCATGATGCAGGTGGTATGGAATNTATTCCCATGATAATCAATGTTTTTGGCTTACTGTTGGTCTGAAATAACATTTTTTCAAATGGCAAAAAAAGAAATAGTTTTACTTTAAAACTTGAAAAATTTTAAAGTTGTTTTAAGTTCTTTTAAGTCTTTAAAACTTTAAAAATACCAATTATATTATCCAATACTTTCAAGACACTTGGCCTACCATGAATATTAAGTTTCTTTCACAAAACATGTCATAGCTAATTGGCAAGGACTATACTACATATTTATGTGGACTTGCTATCGGCATCTATTTTGAAAATTACTGTCACTACATTGCTATCAAGTAGGTTAGCTACACCTACTAATAAAAAGCAATTCAATTTAAAAAAAATTTTTGTTGCATATTATCCTCAAATGAAAGGTACTGGTTTCTAAGTCTCTACCTATATATTTAAAACTTTTTTTTTTTAAATTCTAATATTTATTTCTCAATGCTATGCATAATAATTTGCATGTAAATTTTCCAATTTTGACTATTAGGCTGATGACACGTCATATAGTTAAGGCTAGTTTCTATCAGAAGTCTAAAAAGTAGCTTTGTTTGTAAGAGGCCTTTCTCTATGATAACAGTTTTTCAAGAAATTATACTCCTGTAAACTGAGAGAAGAATTTAAGATGTTATATGCTGTATGCTTAAATTCATTTCCTCACAAAGAAATCACATGGTGATAATGGTCACTGAAAAGGGATCCTGTCTCAGAAAAAAGATTTATCCTAACACTCAATCTTTGATCTTAGTTAACACATTTTCAGAACTGTAGGAGAATACAAAGTAGGAGAATGCAACATAGGGCACTGAATAATTTAGTTAAAGATTAAACTATTTAATCTTTATAATTTGACTTCAAAAAACCAAGTGATAAAGGGTAGATATACCTGTCTACCAACTGGAGAGTGTCTTTCATAAAATATACATTTAATATTTGACTTCTCAGTACTGGTCTCGAATGGAGTTCAGCAGAAAATCTTCAAAAAAGTCTGATAATTGAAATTCATAGCCCATTTGAATATTAGGGAACAAAAAAATCAACTCATTAGAAATGTTTGTTTACAATTTCCACTTTGCTCCTTCATTCCCCAGGACAGATAATCTTGCTTTCTTGTCATATGAAAAAACAGTAACATCATATTTTTTCCTAAGTCCCTAGACTGCAGCTACTACTTAACTTTTCACTCCAAAGGTGTAACTGATGAACACAGATAATCTAAACACAGGAAAATTATTCTAAACATGTCGCTAGTTTGCGATATTGAGATTACTCATTAAGATCTAAACAAAAGTTATGTTCCTGAAAGCTTCATTCTGGGTCTATCAGTTTGTCAGCTACTACCCCTCTCTAAAATCTTTGTCACAGAGCATAATGATACTGAAGTATTTTAACGTAAATGGTGACTCCCATAATAAAAAGACAGGAAAAATGTCCATGTCTGGAAACATGTGCCCAGAACAACCACCTTCTGCACAGAGTTAGTCAAGTAATCCTATGTCACAGTTTAAATCTGGACTTGCTATTAAACAGATAACAGATGCTGTCAATTAACTCTTTCACTTCTTGAAAGGGCAATGAGAGAAAAAAAGAAGAAAATTAAGAAGAAATTAAGACACCGTTAATGAAACAAAACTATAAAATAAAAAGTAATAACAATAATAATAATAATAATAATAATAATAGATAAATTGTGAAATACTCACAGACAAAAAACAACATCAGTCTTGCCCTTGCCTTCCCTGATGGACAATCACAGAGGGCAGGGCAGACACTGGAAAAGTCCCATACTGGACTAGGCAGCATACAGGAACTGGATTCAGGAAGGCTCAGATCGGGAATACAAGGATCAGGATTAAAGAGAGAAGAATGGACAGAGTCTTCCCAGGATGTCAGCTGTGTGTGAAGAGAGCTTGACTGTCATGATCCCTCAGATTTGTACTGAGTTTGACTCATATGAAATAGAATATTTCATTAGGTCATTTTTGGGTAATGTGTCCAGTGCACTCCTCCCCAAAGGAGGGTCAGAGGTGTGACCCTTTCACTGCCCTTTCATTTCTGACTTTTAAGAAATTTAGCAGAATGAAGCAGTGACTTTGGATTCTATAGGAATAAGTAAGAGCCTTTCTGCATACCATTCATACTGTTACTCCATCAGTAATCAAGCATCATCACTCCTAGAGGCAGACAGAGCCTAGAATACATGCTGTTAATTTCAGAAAGTGCAGTCCCTTAGAAGAGACTTAACTGAAAAGCAAAACTGGTAAAAAAGAGAATTGGTTCTGCCATGGGTCAAACCATTCCACCCCTTATTCCATACCACCTGCATCATGCTCGGGTCACTACTGCTTTTTGTCCTCCGATACCTGCATGTAGAGAGATCATTAACTTATGATTTATCTTTCTACACAAGAGTTCATTGAGTTCATTTAGTTCATGCCTGCAGATTTCCATCTATCTTACTACTCTCTCAGGTCAGGATACACTGCTATTTCTTCCTGTTAGATTACAAATGAAAAAGAAACAAGGAATAATACAGTGTCTTCAGCATCAGAGAAAGAAAGATGAGCAGGTCTACTGGGCCATGTTCAAGATCCTTTGCAAAGGAGTTTCAGGACAAATTCTGATCAATGTATTAAGACAGATAAAGTAACCATGTCACTAATGGAGTGCTGTTGTCCACACTAATACAAGTAGTATTCCAGGCTACCCAAAGCACATTTTTGTCAGTACTGTATGCAAACAAAATGACGAAGTAAATTTGCTTTCAGATGTTCGTTTTATCAACAACGGCTCAATAGAAGACTTCATCACACTTTAATGATGAATGGGGACTGACAGACAGAAGTACATAAATGGGTCATTATTTGTAAGGACTAAATAAAAATTCCAAAGTAGCAGTATGGAGACTGATGAGACAGCTTTGTCTTCAGTAAATACTTTACAGGAACCATACATTCACAGGACAGTACGTCTCTTTCCACAGAATCATTCACTAGTTTCTGAGTTCGAGGCAAGCTCTGTCTCATCAGTGACACTTCTGTGATATCTATGCACAGTGGTTATGTAGAACTGATTTTTTAAATATTTGCTTTAGCTTAACAAAAATGTGTAAAATTTCATCACTATCACATGAACTTAAAGATCACACAAGAAATCAACTTAATATTGCCTTTAGCTGCATTTTATAAAAGTTTAATATAAAGCACTAAGTAATATTATTGCCCAAATTAACTTTAATGACCTTAGGTGAACTGCCAACCTCTTGTGCACTGCATTAAAAAAACACGTGTGTACACTGCATTGTTGAAACTGAGGTACTTCTAATAACAGGCATAACTTCAGAGGTGCACTATGTTGTAAATTTTATTCTAATGTCATCAATACTCTTATTTCCCATTGAAAACAACAAAAAAAAGAATACTGCTATCATCTTAGGCACTGTCCTGGAGGCAATGTAAACACCTGTGAAGGCTGGAAATAAAAATTAAGACATTCAGTTAAAAAACATAAAACAGCCTAAAATTAATTTGGCAAAATTTGATTTAAATTTAATGAGGCTAAATTTTGGCTAAGAAGACCAAGAGAATCCTGGCTTGTATCAGGAATAGTGTGGCCAGCAAGGGAAGGAAAGTGATTGTGCCCCTGTACTTGGCACTGATGGGGCTGCACCTTGAGTAATGTGTTCAGTCCTGGGCCTGTCACTATAAGACACTGGACTGCTGGAGGGGAACAAGTTCAGGGCAGGGCAACCAAACTGGTGAAGGGTCTGGAGAATAAGCCCTGTGAAGAGAGCCTGAGGGAACTGAGATTGTGCATCCTGAAGAAGAGAAGGCTGAGAGGAGACCTTATTACTCTCTACAACTACCTGAAAGGAAGTTGTAGTGAGGAGGGTGTTGGCCTCTTGTCTCCAGTGAACAATGATAGGACTAGAGGAAATGGCTGAAGTTGTGCCAGGGGAGGTTTAGACTACATATTGGAAAGAGCTTCTGTACTGAGAGAGTAGGCAGGTGCTGGAATGGGCTGCCCAGGAAGGTGGTGGAGTCCCCATCCCTGGAGGCATTTTAAAAAACATATAGATGAGACACTTCAGGACACGGTCTAATGGGATTGTGATTTGTTGTCGGGTTTTTTTTGTAA
>JAAWXA010000548.1:15300-25800 GCA_038090715.1 Florisuga fusca | reverse complement strand
CTGCTCTCACCTTCAAAAGGACAAACAAACCATAGTGCAGTAAGGTAGCCAGGAGAGGGACCTTCACTCCAACACCAAACACTGACTAACCTGTGGATGGCACTCTTCTCCAGCTCTTTCACGAACATTCTTGTCGCACGGGATCTGAAAAACAGTATGACACAAGTGCCTGGAATACTGCTCAACGGCGCTGGACTAGTCCTTTAGGGCTCTTCAAAACAACCCTGACCCTACAGCTCAGGGAAGAGCAGCTCCAAGCCAAACACTCAGACCAATTCAAGACACAGCCCTGCAAATCACGAGACTCGATCCCAAGAGAACACTGAGTAAGAAGAATATCTCTGGGATCCAAGACTGTTGGGCAAGAAGACCTGCAGCGATGCAGCTGGGAAGTGAGGGGATGAAGCAACAGATGCCCACCAACCCGGGCTTCAAGACCTAAGGATGCAGATGCAGAGAACAAGCGCTACTCTGGGAAAATCCATGACCAGAGATGCTGATGAAGTATGGAAAAGCGTTTCAGAAGACCACCATCGAGAAACTTCCCAGATGCAAGAATAATCCATGCGCTGAACTTGTCGTGAAAGAAAAAGATGCTGCTGACTAGTACTGTGCTGACGAGGAAAGACCTTCCAGGGGTGATGCCCAAGATGCAGGACTGTCTCTATCAGGACAAAGAGGACATCGAGGGATGAGCAAGTTATAAAATGCTCAAGACAGACAAATTACACACCACCACACACAAAGGCTGGAGCTGCCCTGCCCACACCAAAACAATGGTGTAAAACTCATCTGCCCCCTCCACCTGACCAAAGCAACCTGCTCCCAGACAGCCCTCTCCCCGATATTAACTTCAAAACCACTCCCTGCCATACCAGCTTTGTCCCTTCCGCCCAAGAGACAGGTCCCTCAACTTATCTTGGACGGCAGGGGTCCAAAGCCACGGTCATCCAGGAAAAACAAAACCATCCACAGGGACGTTCCTGCAGCCACAAGTTTCCTATTCATCATTTGCTGAAAAAGAAAAAAACAAACAAACCAAATCACCACACATAATAATTGTCACCCGAAATTGCAACTTGAGCCAGCACCAACCTCTTAGAGAACACCCAGCTTCTCAAGAGTCCGGTGAGGTCTCGCCCACCTGCTCATCACAGAATTAGGCACTGCAGGACTCATCAATGAAGGGCACCTAAAATACACAAAACCACTGTTTGGCTTGAAAGAAATCACTGCCTTCATGATCATCCTAAATTTCCACCCTGGCTTACCTCCAACACCCAGCTCCACATATAGAGGAAAAAAAAAAAAAAAAAAAAAAAAAAAAAAAAAAAAAAAAAAAAAAAAAAAAAAAAAAAAAATCAGAATCAATGTCACCAGTAAGGACCGCTTCAGCCATCGCCAACCACTTACACTACAAAGAGAGGCCTCAAAAGACTGACGCAGCATTCTGCTCCCCTTCTTGATCTAGAGTTCAGTCCTGTCTTCACCACAGCTTTGGGCACCTGAAAGAACAAGAGAGAGAGTTTCTGTTCCTCTGATCACTCATGGCGTGCTCCACGAACCCGCTCCCTACCACCTCAGCTCACCTTCAACGCTCATCCTGGGTCCAAAAAGAGTTGACATGCCTGACCCAGCCCACAGCCATCTCACCTTCTCCAAGTGCTGCTAAAAACACAGCTTTGTCGCTCCGGCACCGTGAGTGACACCTGCAAAAGCCAAAGAAAAGGCACACGCTGAGACATTGCCCCCAACAACAGGCAGCCCACTCTGACTTCCAACTCCTGCTCCTTTACCTGAGCCTCTAACCCTTCTGCCCGCCATCTCTTTGGGGTTCCAAAACGACGTTAGCAGGGCACCTGAAAAAAAAAAACCTCAAACAACAAGGGATGCTCATGACCAACCAATGATACAACATCTGAGAAGTCACCGCTCCTCCAGCCCACCAGCCTTTGCTCACCTGGCCACAGCCACCTCTGGTGCCCGTGTCCCGATTCGCTCGCCGCTTCTGCCTGCAAAACAACAACACACCACAATGTGATCAGGTAGCTAAAAGAGACACGGTCCCACCGACTCCACACCCTGACTAACCTTTGGATGGTTCCCTTGTCTCCTCCTCCATCCATTTCTTGTGCATCCTTGACACGTGGGATCTGAAAAACAGGATTAGGCAAGTCACCGGACCGCCGCTCAGCATCAAGTCCGTGAGGTTGTGGCGCTTCCCATGGCCCCCGAGCCTACACAGCAGGCAGGGCAGCTCCAAGCCAAACACTTACACCCACGCACCAACCCGAGACACAGACACGTGAGTCACAAGACTTGACCTCAAGATAAAACTCGCAGCAGGAAGAGGGACTCTGGAATCCAAGACTTTGGGGCAATAAGACCTACAGTGATGGTTTTGCAAAGCTAGTGACGGATGCCCAAGAAGCAGACTTCAAGACCTGAGGACGCAAGGCTGTGAGGATAGACCCCTGCTTGGGCAAACTGGATGGATGGAGATCACAGATGATGATGCAGTTGGCAAGGATGTTTCAGAAGACGATCATCAAGAAACCTCCAAGTCAAGAGTCCGATCGGCAAATTAGACTTGTCATGGAAAAGAACTCGCTGTCGATTAGCACCCTGCTGATCAGGGGAGGCTTTCCAGGGACTTGGTATCTGATGACACAGAGGACCATCAAGACCTGAGGAAGCTCTGAGGTGACAAAGATGGACGACACAAAACAAACAACCCCACACCACACCGAGGCTGGAGCTGCCCTGCCCACACTAGCATCGTGCCGGAGACTAATTTGCTCCCTTTAGCCACACAAAGGGGGCTGCTGATAGACCACCCTCTCCCAGAAAACAACTTCAAAATCCCTCCTGCAACTCCCAACCTCAGCCCCTCAACAACCAAGTTACTGTACTTAGCTTTCACAGGGCTGTGGGTCTGAATTTATGTCCAGCAACAAAACCACATGGGCTAGCATGGTCTTGCAGTTCCAAGGCTCCACTTCACCAGCTGCAATTAAAAAAAACAAAAGCAAAAAAGTGTCAACTGTCTCCTTCAGCCGATGCCAACTGCTTCCACCACACCCACCTCCTCACTAGAGCCTCGTGGTGTGGTGCTTCTCTCTCCAGTTACATCTAGGAGAGACATGACACTCAGCAAGCAATCGGGAAAGGCAAAGAGGCTGTCTGCACCTTAAAAGACAAACCACAATGATTTCTTGAAAGGCTGTAAATAAAATTGCCACTGTACAGCAAAACTAGTGAGACCACAAGATGCCATTTCCAGAAGAACTCAGAAATCCCAGAAAATTGGATACAGAGGATAAAAGAACCAAAGAAACCACAACTGCACTGGTAATCCCTGGTAAACCCTGTGGCCGACTCCAAAGGCTCTCAACAAAATTACCTAATTGAAAAAAAGAAAAGGAAAAGAAGAAGAAAAAGCTTCTAAAGTTCTTACCTTGAAGAGTCTTCTCAAACAGCTGAGGCAGCTCAACAGCTCTCCACAGCAACAGGAGCAGGAGAGCTCTGACCTCAGAGAAGCCCAGGAGCTGACTGAAGCCCCTAGCCACAGGCTGTGGCTTATGTACCACAGGCACCGCCCACAGCCTTTCCCACCATCCCATGGGAAAGGGCAGGTGGCAATTACCACAAGGTATAAAAGGAGCCAGAGAAGAAGCAGTGAGCTCTCTCCTGTGTGTTCAGTTTACAAAACGTTGGGAACCCAGCCTCTCCCATGTGCAAACTGTCTCTCTGGGGTGCCAACATGAGATTAGGAGGGCACCTTAAAAAAAAAAAAAAAAAAACAGGTGGTGCTCATGACTAACCGACAATGCAACACCTGAGAAATTACTGCTCTTTCAGCCCACTAGCCCTTACTAACCAGCTGCATTTAAAAATAAAACAAAGGTAAGAAAATGTGAACTGTCCCCTCCCTCCGATGCCAACTGCTTCCACCACACCCACCTCCTCACTAGAGCCTCGTGGTGTAGTGCTTCTCTCTCCAGTTTCATCTAGGAGAGACATGATACTCAGCAAGCAATTGGGAAAGGCAAGGAGGCTGTCTGCACCTTAAAAGACAGACCACAATGATTTCTTGAAAGGCTGTAAATAAAATTGCCACTGGACAGCAAAACGAGTGAAACCACAAGATGCCATTTCCAGAAGAACTCAGAAATCCCAGAAAATTGGGATGTACAGAGGATAAAAGAACCAAATGTCCTGGTTTGGGCCAGGATAAGGTGATTTTCTGGTTTGTACTTTTGCTTTCAGCTAAGTTTCTTGTAAGTAGCTGCACTTGCTGAAATTAACAGAAGTTTCTCAGACAGTGTCTGCTTCTAGGACTGATAACACTGGATGTTTATAGTTACTGCTAGAGACTGGTATGCAAAGCCAAGGACATTACATGCTTCAGAGGAAAACATTTTACCCTGCAGAAGGAGTAAAGAGGTCCCACCTGAACCCCTCCTCGGGGGAGGCCCGAGACAAGATAGATGCCAGAACTGACCAAACAGAGTATTCCATCCCATACACCTTATACTCAGTATAAATTTGAGAGATCACGAGGGTCAACACCTTTTTTACCTTTTCTTCCTTTTTCCCTCTTCTTCCTGACCTTCCTGCCTTCCTTCACCGGTTCCCTGTTCGCTTCAGCATCCTGGGAGGATTCCATCTGTTCGTCTGCCTGTGCTCCTGATCCGTGCCAGCCTGAATCTGTGTGTTCCTGCCTCCAGCTCCCGACTGTTCCTGACCCCAGGAGTCCAGCCTGGACTTTCCCAGGGCTGCCCTGCAGCCTCCGTGGTGACGTGAGAATTATTGGGGAAAGGGGGGAGGAACCTGGGATCAATCTTTTCCTGTATATTTGTATATTTGTATATATTTAGTAATTTTTCCTATTTATCATTCCTGTTTCATTAAAGTTGTGTAGTTTAGTTTCCAACCCATAAGTCTCTTTCCCTTATTCTCTCTCCTTCCCTTATCAGGGAGGAGAGGGGGATTAATATAAAAATCTGTTATTGGGTTTAATTGCCAGGCCAGTGTTAAACCCTGACAGATTCATTGACGCCACACGTGGGGCCCGAGCTAATTGTCTCGAGTCCAATTTAAATTTTGATTAATTAGCATGAATAATTCGAATTCCAACTGCAGTGGGAGCACGGCTCTGCTAAGCTGGAATCAGACCTTTTTCTTTGGAAATTTCACAGGGTTGGAAATTAAACAAATTGTGCCGTACCTTTGGATTTCAGGGTATGTGATATGTGTTTTTGCAGCTGGGATTTGTGCTACTTTGTGGTATATTTTTCGTAAGAAATGCTTAAGAACCATCGTTCCAATATGCTCCTCAATACTGATGTATATCACGGTGCATGGTGCAGTAGTGTTTCGTACAGAGATAAAAAACTTGGTTGGTAATTACTCTTCCAGTTTTAGTTTGTATTTGGAAAATTTTACCACTCCATCATCTTTTGGGCTGACTCCACCAGATTTTAGTAACAATAGTATTTCATTTCTCAATCTTCTGGTGGGTGTTGTTAACTTTTCTCATATACTGGTGAAAAGTAAAACAAAAACCATAGTCATGAGAATGACTGTGCCTTTGCGGAGGCCGAGAGTTGCTGTTTGGAGAGAGAGGGCTGCTCCTTGTACAGAGAGCAACCCCCCTTCGTCCTCCACAGCCGCTTCTCGCCCCCCCTCACACAAGGGCACAACTCAGACACGGCCAGCGAGCATTGCCAGCGTGTCTGCTACAGCTGCAGCTGCTGCCTCTGCCCCCACAGACACTGCTGATGCTCAGAAAGCAAGCTCTGCTGCTGCTACTGCTGCAGACACCACAGCCTCTCCCCCACAGCCCACACAGGTACTTGTTTCCCCTGTAATTAGGAGAAAAGGAAAACAATTGAAATCAGAAATCAGCCTTAACCCTTCAAAGTCTGAAGAAGATGACCAGGTGATAGAGGAAATAGAGAATACTGACTCTCCTCCTAAAGCACCTAAGAAACCACAACTGCACTGGTAAACCCTGGTAAACCCTGTGGATGACTCCAAAGGCTCTCAACAAAATTACCGAATTGAAAAAAAGAAAATGAAAAGAATGAGAAAAAACTTCTAAAGTTCTTACCTTGAAGAGTCTTCTCCAACAGCTGAGGCAGCTCAACAGCTCCCCACAGCTACAGGAGCAGGAGAGCTCTGACCTCAGAGAAGCCCAGGAGCTGACTGAAGCCCCTCGCCACAGGCTGTGGCTTATGTACCACAGGCACCGCCCACAGCCTTTCCCACCATCCCATGGGAAAGGGCAGGTGGCAATTACCACAAGGTATAAAAGGAGCCAGAAGAGAAGCAGTGAGCTCTCTCCTGTGTGTTCAGTTTACAAAACGTTGGGAACCCAGCCTCTCTCATGTGCAAACTGTCTCTCTGGGGTGCCAACATGAGATTAGGAGGGCACCTTAAAAAAAAAAAAAAAAAAAACAAACAACAGGTGGTGCTCATGACTAACCGACAATGCAACACCTGAGAAATTACTGCTCTTTCAGCCCACTAGCCCTTACTAACCAGCTGCATTTTAAAATAAAACAAAGGTAAGAAAATGTCAACTGTCCCCTCCAGCTAATGCCAACTCCTTCCACCACACCCACTTCCTCACTAGAGCCTTGTAGTGTAGTGCTTCTCTCTCCAGTTACATCTAGGAGAGACATGATACTCAGCAATCAGGAAAGGCAAGGAGGCTGTCTGCATTGTGTAAGACAGACCACAATGATTTCTTGAAAGGCTGTAAATAAAATTGCCACTGGACAGCAAAACAAGTGAAACCACAAGATGCCATTTCCAAAAGAACTCAGAAATCCCAGAAAATTGGGATGCACAGAGAATAAAAGAACCACGGAAACCACAACTGCACTGGTAAACCCTGTGGCCGACTCCAAAGGCTCTAAACAAAATTACCTAATAAAAGTAAAACTAAAAAAAAAAAAAAGAAATAAAATAAAATAAAAATAAAATAAAATTTAAAAAAAAAAAGTAAAGGAAAAGAAGAAGAAAAAACTTCTAAAGTTCTTACCTTGAAGAGTCTTCTCAAACAGCTGAGACAGCTCAACAGCTCCCCACATCTACAGGAGCAGGAGAGCTCTGACCTCAGAGAAGCCCAAGAGCTGACTGAAGCCCCTAGCCAAAGGCTGTTGCTTATGTACCACAGGCACCGCCCACAGCCTTTCCCACAATCCCATGGGAAAGGGCAGGTGGCAATTACCACAAGGTATAAAAGGAGCCAGAAGAGAAGCAGTGAGTTTTCTTCTCTGTCTTCAGTTTACATGACGTTGGGCACCGAATTACAGACGCCATCAGAAGAAGTCTTCGTGGAGCGAAAGACGCGTGAAATGTGCAACAGAACCAGAACTTGCCTGTGGGACACAAGGATGGTCTCCGGAGGGGTGATGATGGGAGAAGGGTGCTGTGAGAGAGGTAAGAGGTGGCTCCGGGCTACCACTTCCCCTGGGAGACTGTTACAGTCTTTTACTGCCCACGTAGTGAAAAATGTGCTTCTTATGTCCAACCAGAATTTCTCCACTACCTCTTATCGGTTAAGCCCCAGTTGAGCTTGTTTCTGGAGGAGCAAAAGAGAAAACATTGAGCAGCTGACTGCCTGGCCTGCTTCTAGGTACAGGAGGACAAAAAAAGAACATAGAGTTCAGCTGAGTAACGGGGGACATCTGGTTGCTAAAGGTTCAAAATAGAGAGTGCGTTTGGCTGCTTCACATGCTGTTTCCAATTACTGGAGGACTACTGTCTGTCAGCAAGCCAGTATCATTTACATACCCATTTACACAGATAATAACTGCTGTGACCTATATGTCAGCTCTGATACACTCACGGTCCCTGGAGCAGAACGTCCCCAGTTCCTCCTGGCCCCAGACTCCCCCCTCACCTCTTTCCGAGAGCACTCACAGCCCTTTTTACCCCTCCCCACTGTAACTCCAGTGCTTAAAACACACGTATGAAGACTATTAGGCAGGATTTGTCATTATGTTTGTAACATCAAAGCAACACTCTTGCTGCGGGCAGAAAAAGTTCCCATCCTTCTTTATTCCACTGCTGGGGGTAGAGAAACATGTATGGCTGCCTCTACTTGTATCAGAAGAGACACCTACATACACACTGCAGCAGTAGTGGCCCTGTATCCTGCTTAGACAGCACACAGACGAAACGAAAAAATGACTCCGGCAAGTAAAAAAATTAATTCACTATCTGCTCATGAGGTGTCCACATGTTTATACATAACCTGTTTAAATACTTCTATAGGCAAGTATTTCACTTCCTTTCTGCATTCATGTAATTTGTATGACTGTTAACTGATACCATTACATTTTCTAACTCCAACACAGGGATAATTTGACCAGGAATTGTGTGTGTTACACAACAGGGAGGGATAGCTGCCCAAAGGGGATGCTACCAAACCACCAGCGAAATAGAAACATAGTATTTCAGAGCACTCCCTCAAAACATCAGCAAAAGATACCTGCAGCATCCAGCTGTCTCTCTGTTCAAAGATTTAGAATAGATAATTAACTAAACTAGGTAATATATGAAATCTAAAGCATTACGGGGATGTTACAGTCTAAACAATGCAGTTTGTACTTTATACAACTCTAAGTTTGTTTTTGTTACGTTTATGATTTTAAAAATCTGTGAAATAACTGCTTGGCTTTAATTTTTGAAGGATGTTGGAGAGAAGGGAGAGTAAAACTGCAGGAGTCAAACAAATCCCCAGTGCTGCAGTATGTAAGGTTAACAAAAAGGACTCTTTGATTTGTTAATACAAATCCAAGTGGATGTACCAAAACATGCAGAGGAATGCATTTTCATCATCTCAACTGCTGCAATTGTGAACCGCAAAACCAGAAACACCATCAGCCTGAGAAAGCTGTGCTGTGTTTCCTTTCCCACAATGGTGTTGAGGTCTGTCCCAAGGAAAATCCTCTCCACTGTCATCTCAAGGTGTGAGTCTTTCCCTTTGACCAGACCCTTAGACATATGTACTTTTCACAAGTACTATAATACTGTCACCATCCCAAATGTCCAGAGGGCATATAAGGATCCTCGTCCATTGCTTGACACGCAAAACCTATCTTATCAATAGGTGGCTAAGGGATCGGTGCCACCGGCAGAAATTTGGGGTTTTCAACCATGGGCCAAACTTCATCTTACCCAGCTCTTCAGACCAGATGGGCTTCATATATCTAGCAAGGGCAAAAGGACTCTAGCCCATAAGTTCACAGGGCTGATAAGGAGGGCTTTAAACTAGGTTTGAAGAGGGGAAGGGGTTGAAACGGGGCTCTCCAGAAAGGAGCCCAAGGGGGGACAGTCCAAGCTAAGAGCCAAATCAGCAGCCCAGCTGAAGTGCATGTACACCAATTCACGCAGCACGGGCAACAAACAAGAGGAACTGGAAGCCATCGTGCAGCAGGAAAGCAACGATATAGTCACTATCACAGAAACGTGGTGGAATGGCTCCTGTGACTGGAGTGCTGCCATGGGTGGCTACAAGGTCTTCAGAAGGGACAGGCAGGGTAGGAGAGGCGGAGGGGTAGCTCTGTATGTTAGAGAGTCCCTTGACTCTGTTGAAGTTGAAGTTAGTAACAATAAGGTTGAGTGCCTGTGGATCAGAATCACGGGGAAGGCTAACAAAGCTGATATCCTGGTGGGAGTCTGGTACAGATCACCCAGTCAGGATGATGAGGGTGCTGAATTATTCTACAGGCAGATGGCAGATGTTTCAAAATCGTCATCCCTTGTTCTCGTGGGCGAATTTAACCTGCCAGATGTCTGCTGGGAACTCCACACAGCAGAGAGGAGGCAGTCTAGGAAATTCATTGAGTGTATAGAGGATAATTTCCTGTTCCAGCTGGTAAATGAGCCTACCAGGGATGGAGCCCCGCTAGACCTCCTGTTCACAAACAGAGAGGGGCTGGTGGGAGATGTGGTGGTCGGTGGACGTCTGGGACACAGTGATCATGAAACAATAGAGTTTTCAATACTCAGGGTTGCAAGGAGGGCCGTTAATGAAACCTCTACGTTGGACTTCCGGAGGGCAGATTTTGGCCTATTCAGAAGACTAGTGCAGAGCGTACCCTGGGAAACAGCCCTTGAAAACGAAGGGGTCCAGGAGGAATGGACGTACTTCAAGGAGCAAGTTTTGAAAGCACAGGAACAGGCTGTCCCAGTGCTGTCTCTTATACGCGAGCTGGTGGGGAAGATGACCGGTCTGGCTGAACAGGGAGATTTTGAAAGAAATGAGGGCAAAGCAGAGAGCCTACCGACTATGGAAAAAAAGGGCTAACTACTCAGGAAGAATTTAGGAATATAGTTAGGTCGTGTAGAAAGAAAATTAGAGAGACAAAGGCACAACCTGAACTGAATCTCGCCACCTCTGTGAAGGATAACAAAAACTCCTTCTACAGATACATCAATAGCAAAAGGAGGGGCAAGGAAAACCTCCATTCCATAATAGAC
>JAAWXA010000542.1:14128-25839 GCA_038090715.1 Florisuga fusca | reverse complement strand
AAGTCAACGATGTTATTATGTCTAACTTATATCAATTGCTTTGGAAATTAATTCACTATTATGAATAATAATGTAAAATGGACTGCTATCACTGCCGCATATAACAGATGATCTGATTGATCCTGTTATTAAAAACTACCTACAGAAATTGTGTTTGTCCAATGGTGTTCTGCTCCAAATAAATATATATGCACGTATATACATATATATGTGCATATATATATATATATATATATGTGATTCCTGAGAGACTAAGTTGCCATTTAGCATTTGAAATCCCACAGTTTCAATTTGTAGCAAATATACAAATCCAATTCACAGAGTTCATCCTTCTGAAATCAGATGAGGACTTGACTTAAAGCATTTCCTATGGAGAATATGAAAGCAATTGTAGTAGCTTTACTTTAAAAGGACTTTGCTCAAGCAAAGAGACCTTCATTCTGTAACACAGAATGTAAATAGGAGGGAAGTGCAATGTAAAAGAATATCAACGCTGGCTCAGTTTTGGCCATATTCTGAACTGAGATAATTTCCTTATTTCAGTATGAAAACTCTAATGTAAACTGCACTAAGTTACACAGACTTTTGCACTATTTAAGTCATGCCATTTTTTAAACTTGGTCCATATCCTTCTGCATGAGAACTTTTTAATTTCTGTGGATAGCTCATAAGAATAAGTAGCCTCCAGCATAAAGGGAATTCTTCATCACCTAGCCTTAAAATTGTGGCCATTTGTCATTTAAATATTTGTAATAGCTCTGCCTGCAAAAAACAATAAAACTTGTAGGATTAAACTTACTTTTGTGCAACAGATTTCAAAATTCTAAGATTTCATGCTATAGTTTGTTACAGTGTTGTGGTATCCAATTTACTGGATACTTTACAATTTATGCTATTTTTCTAAAAATGTTTTTATAAAATAATTAGGTCACACAGAGGCCAGGAGACATTTGCTATGTTATGAATACCTAATTAATATTGGATGAAAATGTCTCCAATAGCATAATAGATAACTGTTTTAATCCTTTTATCAGGGAATGGGTTTGGGCAAAAGAGATTTTCTTTATATAATCATATACATATTGAATTGTTTTAGAATATATCGACATAGTCTTTAGGAACTCCCTAGTGTATATTTAACATTCAAGACTTTCCTATTAAGCATAATTTTTAGACTATCGTGGCTTTAAGAACAGTACAAAAAAAACAAACAAAAAAGGTTATATTTATTTTTTCTAGTTCTGTATGGCTAATACAAATTAAAAAATTATAATTATTAACAAACTCATAGCTACCTTGTCAGTGAAGTTTCGTACATTAGATTGTAGAAATTGAATTTAAGTGTCCTACACCTCATAAATGTACTTGCTCATTTTTTTCAAACTTTGTAATGATCTCAATATGATAGTGGAAAAATGACATGGCTTCTAGAACACTATGAATCTATTCCACTTGAATCCTTCACCTGAGGAGAACAAGACTGTATAATTTATTTCTCCCGATTTTCAAAACCACTTTGATAATAAATTTATCAAAAGGTTAAGCATAAATATGATGCTATACTTCCATTTGAAAAGTTTTGAAATATATGTTATGAATAATATACAAAAATAGTAATTGGGTATCTTAAAAACACATCTTTTTAATGGCTTCACAATGATACAGGCCCTAGAGGTAATTTTTATCTTGAAGATTTTTGCCCCATGATATCCTAACCCCAAAGAGATTTAGAGTCTCAATTTGAATAAAGCATACCTTCCAGAAAGTTCTGCTGTCATGGCCTCAAGGCATCAAGAGATGGACAAAACAATGGGAAGGTTAATGGGCTGTTGTCAGTTGTACACAAGCAACTAAGCAGTTTCCTTCATATCAGTTCACAAACCCCTGTTCAAGCAGAAGAGGACAATTTCTGCTCTGGTGATGGGCTTGTGCCACTGGATTATGGTTTGGCCCATTTTCGTTTGGATTTTAGCTTTAAATCTCTTGTGTTTGTTTTCTTCTTGCTGCTTATCAGTGCTGTGTTCTTGTGCTCTAAGAACAGGACTTCACAGAGCCACTGCAAAGCTTCTGGTTCATCAGTTTTTAATTAAATTTGAATGGAAGATTCTCTTTCCTCTAGGCTAATTTTCAAGTCACAAACAAAATCCCCTTAAGTGCCTTTTTTTCCTGCCATAAACTAGTAAAGCTGCTGTCAAATTCCCTCAGAAACCCAACTTCTTCATCCCTGTAAGAGTGCAGATTATTGTGCCATAAGGAACAGAGCATTTCTTAGGAAAACTTCAAATTAAAACATTTTTTCTTATGGCAAAGCCTAGGTGTTACATGAATCATTGTGGGGTGGGGTCCTCTCAGCATTTGTCCCTTCTGCTTTCTGTGTCCTTTGCAGCCCCTTGAGCTGCTGGCAGCTGCCAGGGGCTCAGGCTCTGCCCTTTCCCCACTGAGAACTGGGACAGGATGCCTACAGCCTGCCAGCCCTGCTCAGAGTTGTTTGGTGAGGTGCAAGAGCTTATGGAAGGAAAGAAGCCTGGCAGGGGTTGTGTTCAGAGCCCTTCAGCTGCTGGTTCTGCTGAGCAATAACCACAGGGTGACCCGACATGGATAGACCACTCCAGCATGGCACCTTCAGCTTTCTCTGACCAGTTCCCTGCCATTAACTTCAGTTACAGAGAATAGGTGGGATTAGACTGTGAGATCGACTTCTGGGGAAGCTGCTTGCTGTTCTTACTGGGGCAAAGGAAAAGTGTGGGGCTTATTGAAGGAATCAGCTGTGCAGTGGTGTCCTGTGCTGTGCGAAATACCTGCAACTCGTTAAAGCAAACCCTGAGGGAATGAATTGTTTTCTGATTAATGTTATAAATTAATCCAGGATACAATATGTGAAAGCTGTGAAAATATGTGAAAGAAAGGGAGAGGAGGAAAGATATTACTTGGTTTTCTGAGGGATTTGGTAATAATAATGCTTCTGTAGCCAGCCTGTGAAAAGCACGATAATGAATTTTAGCTTATTCATGCCAGTTGCTTTTATTAATATGTCACTCTTGTAGGCTTGGAGTTATTTTTAAAAAGTCTCTTTTTCCTTCCCTGTGGTGGCTGCATGGGAGCCACCACTGTCCCACTCAAAAGCTGAGGGAGTTTTTGCTTTTTTCCCCTTAGATGCTTGATTTTTTTCTTCTTAAGTTCTGTTGTTCTAAGAAGAAACAACAGCTGTAGCACAAGTGTGGACAGGAGAAAGCAGGAGTGTACAGAGGTCAAGTCCCACCTGAGCCAGGCTCTGTTGGGCAGATGGATGTGTTTGTACAAGCTGCCTGTCAGCTTACTGGGTGTGCAAAGCCCACTCATAAATTTCTCTCCCAGCCAGCCATGCCTCTGATCTTGACATCCCCATCTCACTGTGACGGAAACTGAGGCTGGAAGAGAACTGCATCCAATCCAGCCTCCCTGCACAAAACAAGACAAAACCCAAGTGCTATCTCCATGGAACTGCAGTCACCTTGCAAAAAAGAGGCAGAGAAGGAGTCATCTGCTCTCATTAATCCCACACACAAAAAAAGTGTTAGGGAGAGGTATCTTGTAACTGGAACTCTATCTACTGCTTGCCCCTCAAATACCTTCTTTTCCTATAATTTATTAAATGACTGAGAAAATTAATCTGCAGCCAGAAGATGGAGATAATTTGTCACAGGATGTCACACAACCTACTGATCCATCAAGCAGACACAGCTGCTGTATATCATTTTGTGATGCCATCCTGTCTTACAGCCCATCTCAATGTCAAAAAAAGGATTTAGAAAATGCTTCAGGATGTATTTCATGTGCTGATTTGGATTTGATGTCCCCTGTTATATCTACTCAAGTAGGGAGTTTCACCCAAGGAGACTGTGATTTTTGCTGCATAACTCCCCACTGTGCTTTCTGAAGTTCCCCCAGTACTCATCCTCGGTGCGTCCTTTCCTCTCATCCCCCCCAGAGTTACAACTGACAACAGAATAAACACTGTTACACTGATCTCCATTCAGCATTCAGGCTTCTGCCAGGAGAATCTCACACTGCTCCCCTTTCCCACCACTGCCAGTACCCACGTGCTCAGCTGCTGCTCTTCCCCTGACCTGTTGCGTCAAGCAAAAAACAGCTTTTTTTCATTTAAAATTGACTGTGCAACCAGGCAGATCACTTTTTCTCCAAAAAGTTGGCCTCTGAGCACCTCTGTATAGATCCTAAGAAACGAAAAAGTTTACATGAAACTGAAAAACCTGTTGGGCACCATATGTATCTCCTATCTGCTGGCATGAACTGTTACAGTACTGATACATCTGGTACCCCAGTTAAGATTGCTCACAATTAAATTAATTCCGTTGTTTTTCAGTCCTCTATAACAATGAGCAACTGCTTTGTCTAATTTCCTTTCTTCTCTGTGCACAACAATCTGCTGGACTCATCTTTCCAGGAATACAAGTTAAAGATGATAACTGTAATTTATGATTCCCTTCTGGATTGGGGTTCATTATTAATAGCCATGTTCACTTAGACTGTCATTTAATCTTTCCTGTAAAGGGCTTATCTTTCTGCTTGCATGCAGAAAAACTGTTTGCAGAACTCTGCTGATTATGGCAGTGTCAGTGGGTGAAACAAGTGGCATGCAAAAATAGGAAAGAAATTTTTAAGGTCCCATTTTGTCATTCACATTTGCATTTTTACTTTGGGCAAACAAAACCAAACTTTCCAAACTCATCCTGCCGGCAGGATCAGTGACACTCCGCGGTTTCAGTGTCACATTCTGTGTTTGTTTGCTTTTGTGGCACTCATATACCTTATGTTGCTGTGGTACCTGAGTACCTCCTGGGTTTTAGTCTGTTTTTCCTTCCAGGGGTGTTGTGAGGCAGGATGGAGCAGTCCTCAGTGGTGCTGGTGGCAGCTGAGCACCTTGCTGTATGGTGAGTGATGATTTGGTTTGTTGGGGCAGAAGCAGGGTGGGTTCCCCCATTGCCCCTTATCCCCTCCCCCTCTGCCCCAGATCTGCCAAGGGCTATTGAACAGGTTCACAGCTCGGGGCCAACTGCTTCCAGACTTTCCCACCTGCCGTAATAAATCTCCTTCCCTCCCTCCCCTTACACCTGCAAGAGTATTTTCTCTTTATTTGCAAAGTGGAAAAGTGATTTTTTAAAAGGTGAAAGAGTATTTCTAACTTAGATAGCATGATTAGCTTGGCTTACAATATTGTTATAGTTTATCTCGCTCCTCTGTGATAACTCAGAAAAACAATAAATGTCTTCTTACGGCAGACTGACATTCAGTATTGAAATTGGTCTCCTAATCTTTATGTGATTGCTTTCTCTGTGATAGAAATATTGTCTCTTGTAGAGTATTTATTGTCTAGTTCTTTCTAAAGTATTGACTTTATGTAACAGTTTGATATACATCAAATCCTTTAGAGATTTAATAAACTCTCCTGGTCAGTCTTCTGTTGTAAACACATGGAGATTTATGGTCACAGTAGTGGAAAGCCCTTTCTTGCTGAAATTCTCTACTTCCAGATATCAAAAGATTAGAATGGGAGCATAGATCACAGTGGACACTTTCACCCCTGGCTGTCGGGTGTCATCAGCAGCTCTTGGTGAGTAAATGGTTGGAATCTGACTGCCAGAAGAAGAAACTTTTCTCTGTGCAGGAATCAGCTTTCTAAATACAGCCTTCAAGAAATCCAGCAGAGCTTTTAAAATTCACTCATTAAATGCAAATACACTGTTCTTCGTATTACATTAACCTTCCTTTAACAGCATGAAAGCATCTTTTCATTTTACAGCTAAGTTATTAAAAGACCTGGTGAGAGATTTTTGGAGTGACATAAATCAGTGCAGGTCATGGTGCAGAGCAGATTCTTGCTTTGTTTGTATTGGAAATGGATTGCCATTTTTAAATGTTCTCTTTATTTGATGAAACAAAAGCAATCACTCAGGCTGTCAGTGCATGCACACTCTGTTCCTGCTGTCTACTGGAGATCCCTTTCTCTGGAAGCACAGACATGTCAGAGCTCAGGAGTGCTACCCAGTTACAATAAATGAAAAATAATTGCTTGCACATTGCCCTTTCTATTTTTGTAGGCAATATTGCAGGCTGGAATCTTCCTCAAAACAAATTTTGGGAACAGCTTCCATGCTAATTAGTGCTGTCAGCTCCACATTTGCTGCTTTTGCAGCTCCAGGTTGTTGCCAGCAGAGCAAGGCCAGAGCTTCCATGTGTAGCTGGAGTCTTGCAGCATTATTTCATCTTATTTCATTTTCAGTATTTTTACCTCCTGATCTATGGAGAAATAACCACTTTCAAAGACAGGAACATACTATGTTTGTTCATAGAGATGGCTTAGCTGGGACACAGCTAGTCATTTTTCCTTGCTGATATTTTATTAATATGTATTATTAACCTTGATTCTCCTTCCCTGTGGTGCTTGATCATCTGAACTAATCAATTCTTCTTGCAAGATCTATGGGGATGGGATGGGCATGTCTGCATTTGTAAACTAGACAAATCTCCAGGTGGTGTTACCTGGCACCAGCAAATGAGGGGGGAAATCCCAGTCGAGAAGGTGACCTGGCACACAACAAACAAAATCAAGGTGCAGCTGCCTGTGAGATATCTGAATCTGACCTGTCCCTTTTAACTGGCACACACGGTGATACAAAAATAACTGAGCTTGTTTTCTACTTCATCCCCCCCACATTTCCTTCCCCATCTTCCCTTTCATTTTATTTTTTTTTACACCTTCATGCTACTGGGCCAACATTTGTTAATAGCAGCCAGTTTGTGACAAAAGCAGTGAAAGTCTGGAGCAAAATTCTGTGGCTGTTACAGTCTAGCAGGGTAAAATGTAATCCTGTTAGCAAGATGAAAATACCATATGCCAAAGAGAGATGGAAGAAGATAAGATGGGATGATTGTGCTTGTAGAGGACAAAAAAAAATGTACACAAATACATTCAGAACTAAATGGAAATTGGCTGGATTTGTGAACAACCTTTATGTCCAAAAGATTGCTTATCTGACTCCTCTCACTCAGATGTCTCATTACATTTGGTGACCTCCACTTTTGCAGTGTGGTTTTGTTGTTGATCTGCACGGACCACTGGTGTCTATTGGAAATGGCATTCCAAAAAATTACTTCTGAGCCATGGCAGGGCTGCTGAACAGGGAGTCGGGTGATCCTCCTTCCTGAGGGTTTGTTCATCCCAGCCCTGCCGATGAACTCTGTATCTCATCATTAATGAGATGTGCCCTAGGATTAAAAGGACACAGGAGTCTGCTGTATTGTTTTCATAGGCTAAGAATGAAACCAGTGTCATTAACTGATTTTAACAAATGTTCACAAGTTGCAAGACTTGTTTGCTGTGTGTTGAACTTGAGAATTTAAAAGGTGCTTAGATTCAATGATGTGTTTCATTAAATTCAGTTTTATTATATCCACATGGGTAGTTTTCATTGTGTGTTTTGTGGGTTCATAATACAGGAAGAGTCTTAAGTAATAATGCTGACAAAAAAAGTGGTTTTTTGTATGGGTTTTTGCAGTTGTGCTGCGCACCGGCTGCCCTGGGGCTGGGGTGGCAAAGGGGGAGTTCTAGGATGAGTGCTGTGCTGGTTTGCAGACCTAATTAGCCCTGCTGATGGTGGGTGTGACAGGTGTCAGCAGAGAAAAGCATAAATAAGCACAATGCCCTAGAAAAGGGTGTGAGCTCCAGATGAGCTGAGTACCAGAAGGTCTGAACTCTGTGTGGATGACACGGTTAGCAAACTGCTGAGATAGATCTGCTCAGATTAGGAGTAAGCTGGTCGAAAATGAAGAGCTGATGGGGTGAGTAGCTCCAGCTAGGAAGTCTGGTTGTTCCTGTCCCCACATGCTAGCCACCAGCACCTCTGGGACAGCCTGGCCGGGCTCTACCTTTCAAAAAGGGTAATTGAAAGTTCAGTCTTAAACAGGTTAATACAGTTAAGTGCCTATTGCTGGTACTTTTTTTTTTCCCCCATTCTTAGAGCAGATTTTGAATTCATTTATCCATTTATGCTAGGTTAAAAAATAAGATTTAAGATGGTCTTGTCTGTTCTTCAGCTGGTAATCAAGGCCCTTAGAGGGAGAAGATGTGCCCCGTCCATTAGCATGGAAAACAGACCTTGCACATCTTGCGTTTGGTGCTGTCCTATTTCTAGCAAATAGCTTTCTGCAAAGCAGCTTTGCTGTGGCAAAACTTTATTGATTTGCATGGAATAGTCTCCATGGTTGGGAAGGCTGTAGAAACTAATCTGTTCGTTGAACAATTGTAGCTTTTTTCCCCCCTAATCTTCTAAAGCTAAAGGCTTGTTTCATTTGATTGCATGAATTTGCACTGAAACACACTAACTGCACTTTCAGACTCACAGTTTCCAAATGACAATTACCTTGATCCTCACCTGGCTTAAAAAATAAATAAGTACTAGACCAGCAGAAGTAAATCATACAGAGTTTGGTTTATTATCAGTGTGATGTAAACAGGCAAAACAGTGTGTGGCTGGATACAGAATTCAGTTTTCCTTTGGTTTTCATTCCAGTGCACTTGCTTTTGTGGAGTGTTATCCATACTTTTGTTCCAGGCATTTTTGTCACTCACACAATTGAAGTGAAATAGATCTGGGTTTCTGTTGGCAACATCCCTGCCACAGGGGTTTGATTTATACTGATGTATGTAGTATATGTTGTGTATAGTAATTAAATCTTGAATTGGAAAAACAAGCACTGTGAGCTGTGCCAGTGGATGTCAGTGTCATCTGGATGAGCAGAGCTGGCTGACCCAGCCTGTCCCTGGTGACAGGGACTGTCCCCTGCCCCAGTCACTGAGCCAGTGGAGCTGGAAAGAGAGGGAAAATACCATCGTTCATATCAGGAGAGATCTGAACATCCAAGTGATGTTTCAGGGAGAATGTCTCTGATAGCAGCCTGCAGTGTTTTACAGGCATTTGAGTGTTCTTCCCTTTGAACTAAACTGAAATTTTAGTCTTTGTAGATGTCTCCAATACATTAATACAAATGGTGTAGTAGTAGAAATGTATTATAATACTGCGTGATGTGGCTCTTCATAGTTCTCCTTGTTCGGCAAGTGAACGCTTCCTTGCTCATTAGTATTCATTGTTTGGATGCTTAACTTGAAAAAATGTATATTATACAACAGGCTGAAATTCATGACGAATAAAAGAAAAAAACCCAACAGGATAATAAGCAACTCAGCACTGCTCATGTCTGCATATGTCTCATACAGCTAACATCAAAGTAGCCCAAGACATCTCTGCCATGCTGGGGAGGCTGGGGCACATTTGGATCGATCCTGGAACAGAGATAGATATTTGTACCTTCAGGTATGGCACCAATCATGGAGTTTTGGTGTGGCAAATTCTGCCTTGAGAGCAAGACTGTGGAATCAAGGCTGTAAATAGTTTTGAGATATTACAGTTGTGGATTTTTACCATGTAGGCGTACCTGTAAAAGCCATTAATATTCAAATAACTTTGCTAAATAAGCAACTCTGCCAGAGTGGTCATTTATTGCTATTTATGATGACAGACTTATCTTACCGATTTTTCCAGCACATTTCTCCAGAGGAAATTAGATACAGTACTTAGCTTAAGCTGTGCCAGGGAGAAAATGTTTCTTTAAACACTTAATTCACCTGGAGATGTGACAGCTCTTGGTGCGTCCTTCACCCTGTCATGTCAGTCATTGAGTCTGGTGTGAAATCCAAGTCTTTATTTTCTGCAGGAGAAAGGTAATCTGGTGTTTTTAAAGTGGGGAACAAAGAATATGCAGAAATATCAGTCTTGAACTCTGAAACATTGAATCTAAAGGCTGTTGTTTTAAATTTTGCCTTCCTTCCCTCTTCTGGTGTAATTGCTGAGGAATAAGTTACTGGGCAGCTTTTGAGACTTTGTTGGCACATGTGGCATTAGAGGGTGAGATGTCAGAGCCAGAAGCTGGGTGGTGAAAGCCACCACGGGTGCCCTACCATGTCCAGGGCTGTATCCCCTGCTCCAGGCAGAGGTCCCCACAGTGCCTGCTGGGGAGCAACTTAGCAGCGGTTGACCTGGGGAAATTTCAGCTCAATTATGAGGAAGTTTGCTTGAGCAAAAAACACTGTCTAAAATACATTAAAATAAGCAAATGATTTGTCTAAATCTCAGACATTGCCACATTAAAAAATCCTACCATAGTTTCCAGCTGGCCTATAAAATTGGAACAGCTGGCGAGATAATGAAAAATGTTCCTATAGGCTTCTGCCTAAATTGTAGGAAAAACATAGGGAAATTGCATCCTGATATACTTGCAATAACACCAGAGGAGCAGGAGTGAAGGGTTGGGCTGAGGAAGACCTCTTGCATCCCCTCATGCACACAAGCTCCTGCTTGCTCTGTGAGCTGACTCCCAGGGTCTGCTGCTGATGCTGTTTCAGGCACAGAAGCAACCCAGGGTCACCCAGGTAATTTATGTGCAAATAACTGTTGATTCAGAAGTCAACTGAGCTGCCAGTGGGTGCCTGGCTTTTATATGGGCATCTTTCCTGTTGATCTGTAAAGACTCAAACATGAATGTTTTCTGCTGATGACTTGGAGGTAATGGGGTTTTGGGTTTTGGCAGTTAACTTCTGATGGAACCTCAAATGTCAAGAAGTACCAGGCCATCTCTTCATTAGTAACTCTAGTACCAGCTCTAGCTAGATTCAGAATAAGCTCCAAAATTAATGGCTAAGCAAATAAATTGCATCTAGCTGCAGAAGTCAAATGAGCTGATCCCTCCTTGTGCTTGGAAAAGTGTTTTCCCTATAGCTCTTCTGCCATGTCAGGTTATTTTTAGCCATATTTAAAACTGTAACATACAATGTCATAGAATACATTCTATTTACTGATCTGCCAGCACTTTTTTATTAAGAAGACTGCGAAAAGTTTTTAATTTTTAGTATTTGGAGCCTTGAAGGAGAACAGACCCCTAACATTGATGCCTGATGACAGTTAGTCAATGAATTAGGGAAAAAAAGCAGTGGTGGTTCTGTCTGTCTCCCAGCTCTTGCTAGCAGTAAATTACAAAATTAATAGGCTTTTAGGAGAGACTGACACATAGTTACTGTGGAAAAGACAATTAAATGTGGAAAGCCACTTTTCTCAACACATTTAATTTTAACTGGAGGCTTTGAGACTCAATAAATCTTTTTCTTATTTCATTCTCACATTTTCCACAGGTATTCAAGTCCTTAAGGAAAGTGCCTCATATAAGTTGAGTTAATTTTTTTCTTCCCCTGTACCCTTTGCTTTTTTCCAGTCTTTGTCCTCCCACCCCTCAACAAAAAGATGAGATGCTTTCTGAGTGCCAGTGGTTGTTTGCTCTGGGACTGCTGGTGCTGGAAGCAGCTCAGGTCAGCACATAGTGGGAGAGGGCCCCCAGGTCCCCCTGGGATTTTTCTGGCAAAAAAAGCCAGGGGGTAAAAAGCAGATGACTGTTTGACCTAATTCATGTGAACTTCTCTGAGTATCATGATCTGGCTGGAGGTGTCCCTGCTCACTGCAGGGAGTCTGGATGAGGTGAACTTTAAAGGTCTCTTCTGACCTGAACCATTCTGTGATTCTATGAATCTCAGACATATGGAGAGCTCCAAGTCTACACCAGATGCTGTGGCTGCTGAGGATATCACTGTCCCTCACTTGCGGTTT
>JAAWXA010000538.1:0-25937 GCA_038090715.1 Florisuga fusca | reverse complement strand
ATGTAACTAAATACTGAATTGACTTACTTCCTTCATACTGTTTGTTCTGAGAATACCAATCCAAACAATCCCCAGAAACTTTGCCCTCCCTTTCTTCTTTTCTTTGGTGCCTTAAGGCTTAAATGACCTTAGCATCTGGAGAGTCAGAGAAGGGTGCCATCAATATGAGAACTGCAAGGAACCTTTGCAAGCACCATCATGCCTGATGGCACCCTGTGAACTTTTGTCCATGTGCCCTATTTCAAAACAGAAGATCATAGTAGCAATAAGGTATTTCAGTCCTCAGGAAACTGTAGGGTGAGTCTTGTGCAGCATCTGGAGAAACTTGGTGTGACAAATCCTGTGATTTGAGTGCTGCTCTTGAAGGCTACAGGATGTTCAGAAAGGAGAGCTGTGGGAGGAGAGGTGAAGGGTTTACCCTCTACATTAAGAAATGGAGAATAGAGAATTGTCTCTCAAGAATAGCCACAAGCAGGCTGAAAGCTTGTGGGCAAGAACTGGACATAGAGGTAACAAAGTGACCTTTATGGCTATTACAGACTGCCCCATCAAGGGGAAAATGTTGATGAAGCATTCATAGTCCATTTACAGGAGGAAGCATGCTCACAGGCTGTTGTCCTGTGTCCTGCTGAGGGACTTCAAACACACCAACATCTGCTGGAAAAGTAACATGGCAGCTGGAGGCAATCCAGGAGAGTCCTGGGGTGCATTAAGGATAACTTAAGCCAGGTAACAGACAGACCTACCAGAGGAATGTGATACTGGACCTGCTGGTCACTGATGCAAGTGAGCTAATTTGGTGATGTGAAGACTAGAGGAGGCTTGGGCTGCAGTGATCATGCACTGGTGGGGTTCACATTCCTGAGGGGTCTTGGGACCAGCAAAAAGTAATGTCAGGACCCTGAAATTTAGGAAAGCAATCTTACAGCTGTTCAAGGAGACAATCAACAGGACTCCCTGGGAAACTCCTCAGGGACAAGGTAGCTGAAGCGAACTGGCAGATCTTTAAAAACACTTTAAAGAGATTGCAAGAGATCTCAGTCTCCAGGTGCAAGAAGTCAGGAAAGAAAAGTGGGAAACTGGCATGGCTGAGTCAAGAGCTGCTGGTCAAACTAAAGGGCAAGAAGGAGATGCACAGGCAGTGGGAGCAGGGACAAGTATCCTGGGAAGAGTATAGGGATGCAGCCTGGGTGTGTAGGGATGGGGTCAGGAATACCAAGGATCTGAACTTGGCAAGGGACACAAAGAATAATAATAAAGGCTTCTTGAGGTATGTCAGACAGAAAAGGAAGGTCAAATAAAGTGTATTCCCCTCTGCTACAATGAATAAGTTTAGCAAAGTGGTAGTAATATATGAGGAGGAGGCTGAGGCATTAAACAACTTTTATCCTCAGTCTTCACTGGCAGCCTCTCTGCCCATGTGTTTCAAGTGGATGGACCTCAAGGCAGAAACTGCAGAGTCCCTCCCAGTGCAAGAGAACATCAGGTTTGTGACCACCTGAGGAACCACAGTGTAGAGATGTCTATGGGACCTATTGTGATGCAACATAGAGACATGAAGGAACTGGCTGATGTAGTTGCCAAGGCACTTTCCATGGCATCTGAGAAGTCATGGCAGTCAGGTGAAGTCCTGGTGACTGGAAAAAGGGAATGACTGCATATTTATAAAAATTAGTAGGAAAGAGGATACTCAAAACAACTGGCCTGTCACACTCTGTGCACAAGTAGTACAGGGAGGTGATTTGAGACCTCTA
The DNA here is from genome assembly GCA_038090715.1 of Florisuga fusca. NCBI lineage: Eukaryota > Metazoa > Chordata > Aves > Apodiformes > Trochilidae > Florisuga > Florisuga fusca. The sequence goes on along the minus strand of JAAWXA010000538.1, from coordinate 24,183 downwards.
TCACGGCTTCACTAAGGGCAAGTCTTCCCTCACCAACTCAGTGACCTTTTATGATGGAGTGACTACATCAGTGGACAAGGGAAGAGCTACAGATGACATCTGTCTAGACTTCTAGAAGATCTTTGACATGGTCTCCCACAACATCCTTCTCTCTAAACTGCAGAGATATGGATTTGATGGGTGGACTGTTTGATGGATGAGGAATTGCTTGGATGCCTGGTCCCATCCAGCAGACAGTGAACACAGGAAGGACATGGAGGTTTTGGAATAAGTCCAGAGGAGGGCCACCTCTCCTATGAAGACAGGCTGCGAGAGTTGAGGTTGTTCAGCCTGGAGAGAAGAAGGCTCTGGGAACATCTTAGAGTGGCCTTTCAATGCTGAAAGGGGACTTACAAGTGTGATGACAGGCTTTTCAGCAGGGCCAGTAGCAACAGGACAAGGGCTCATAGTTTTACACTAAAAGATGGTAGATTAAGACTAGAGATATTTTACAATGAGAGTGGCAAAACACTGGCACAGGTTGCCCAGAGAGGTGGCAGGTACCCCATCTCTGGTAACATTTAAGGTCAGGTCAGATAGGGCACTGTATAACCTGAGCTAGTTGAAGGTGTCTTCACTTCTTGCAGGGGGTTTGGACTAGGTGACCTTTAAAGGTCCCTTCCTCTCCAAACCATTCTAGGAGTCTATTCTGTGTTCCTGTCATGGGAGCAGGTGGAAGGGATTCAGAAACAAGTTTGAGGCTTGATCTCATTAGGATGCTTTTAATTTTTATTTTCCTCCTTTGTGGGGAAGCCCTTGTCAACTTAGTCCTGAGTTAAATATGTGGCTCCTGTCACTGGTGCATTCCATGCAAGTAGCCAAAGTCTGTGGGGCAGTTAACGAAATAGACATCAAATACAAATTACTATTATGGGCAGCTGGTGTGTTAGCTGTGCTAGTGGCTTGGGACAGTGATGCTGCAGGAGACCTGACTGGAGTAGCCACCTTGCACTGTAACCATGCCCCAAAAGTAGCACTGGGATCCCATGAAATGCTTCAGACGGGAACCGGGAGGGCAGACCTGAATTTATTTTTCTGATCAGGGTCTCAGTGAACCTTGCCCTCAATGATAGCCCTGAGTTTAGTCTTGTCCTGGAAACATAAATATGCATTTGATCACTGAGTGTATACGTAGACTCTCCTTGGAACATCTGTGATCTCTAGGATGCTATTTTTTGCATAAATGGACTACAGTCATCAAAGCTGGAGAGGAAGTTTTCACAAGGACATGTCGTGATAAAACAAAGAGGAAAGGTGTTAAGCTGAAAGAGGATAGATTTATATGAGATACTAGAAAGAAATTCTTTAGTGTGAGGTTGGTGAGACATTGGAACAGGTTGCCCAGGGAAGCTGTGTCTGCTCTCTGCATGGAAATGCTCAAGGCCAGGGTGCACAGGGCTTGAAGCAACACTGTCTAGTGGGAGGTGTCCCTTGTGTCCCTGCCTGTGATGACCGAGATGATCTTTAAGGTCCCTCTAAGGTCCCTTCCAACCCAAACCATTCTGAGATTCTGTGATGAAAACCAATTATACGAATACCTGATCATAGCTGAAGCCATCACAGCCATTTGCCTTTCATAATTTTGAGTGCATGTTGAAGTGTTTTCTTATAGACGCCAGAACCACAAATTTTTTTCAGCTCTGTTGCACCAAATCCGCCTGTAGAAAAATGCTGTTTCTGAATGTGAGATACAGAAAATTCCAGTGCCCCCTGGCATGCATGGGACAGGAACTTGCGTCAAATCGGAGTGGAATGTTTTCTCCTTATTTGAAGAGATTCATTTCAGCCCAAATGGAGTTTCTTAAGGGGGAGAGGTATCCCAGCTTATTTCATGTTCCCATAAAGCAGGACACTGGTGGACTGTCTTCCACCCACACGGCAGAAGAGGGAGAGGAATTCTGAATAAATTTGAGCTCTTTAATTACTTTAAAGGGAGCTTTGATTTAAAAGAATGCTACTCCTGTAAGAATAAGCATGCTACTCTTTAAGTAGGTCAAAACTTTATGATTGGAGAGCTGCCTGCTATTTTTAAATGATTTTGAGTGCTATTTTAATCTCTCATCCTAAGCTTACCACTACACATTTAAGCAGTGAGTCTTCAATAAATACTACATGGTAATGACTACTAACATTAGAACAAAACTATTGAATTGACTTGATATTTTATTCTCTTGAATTTATGGAAAACTTGAACCAAACCACACTGTTAATTGCTAATTTGCAATAAATTCCAACTTACAGCAATGCACTTTCCACAGTACACAAGTATCTAAAAAGTATACTTGATTCATAGTTTTGATTAATATACTTAGTAAGCCAGATTTGGCCCATTTATATTAGCAGTGAACAGAGTTTCATAGGAATCACACTGGTATTTCTCCACTGGTTTTCCCAGACATTCAGACCAGGAAGCAGTTGTCCCTTCTCCCCTCTTTTAACACAAGCAGGTTTGTTTCAGTTGCTGAAGTCAAATCTCAGATTTCATGACAAAGCAAGAGTAACTTGGAAAACAAGAGGCTATTGAATCTGAACAGAGCTGGAGGGTTTTCTCAAGACACCCAAAATATTTTGGTACTGCAGAACCACTCTCTAAGAAGCTGCACGGTGAACTTTACAAGTCGTATCTTTTTACCAGATACCTTCTGAATCATGACTGGAGAAGGTAATTTAAAAGAGGTGTCTTTCAACCATAGGTATAGCTTGTAGACCCTACTTTTGCAGGAAGAGATTTTGCCTATCACTGGAGGAGGACAGCAGAGAAAGCAAGTCTCATATGAGTAGCTATTTTTTTCCTACCTGGAAGAATATTATTCTTGAAGAGGCAAATGTAGTTTGATGTGTTAGGTACTTTAATCATACAACATTTAGCATGGAAGTCCTTTTCACGTTGCTTTATTGTGTGCAGTAGAGGAGCCAGATTTGTCACACATACTGTAATTGGCTAAACTAGTCTTCTGGAAAGAGATGCTAGAACTGAGGTGTCAGTCTAAATCAAATAGTCATGCCAAGGTGGGAAAACTAATTGGACTTGGTGTCGAAGGCAGAATCTGTGAAGTCTGTAGACATGGCTGAATCACTGCTGCTCCCACAGCTTGTGCTGCATTTTGTAGTGAAATTGTGGTTGACTTACAGATGCATCACAGCACTCTGTGATGAGACCAAACTCCAGGAGAGCAGGTTCTTCTTACTCCTGTGAGGAAGCCTGCACTTCTCCTGCATGGAGGCAGTGGCAGCAGTGGCCTTTCCTTGCTCAGAGTCCAGTACAACACAGCAAATTATTGTGTCACATGCCAGCCTCTGTTGCATATGTTTGGCACAGCCACAACAACCTTTAACAACGATTTTCATAAAATAAGTAGAGAATAATACATGGAAGCCCAAAGAACTGTGAAGGCGATCCTGTTGCTTGAGACCATAATACTAAGGTTATTACTATGTTCATAATGGTATTTCACACTTAGGATACTTCTCCTTTTGGATCTTGAGTTGGTCAAGTTACTTTTTTTGACCTACTGCAGCCGCACCTTCTCTGTGACTGTTGTGTCCCAGAAGGGAAGGGAAGAAGAGCAGCCAGGTCTGGGCCATGTACTTGCGAAGATACTATATGCAGCTGGAGATTTGATTTTTTTTCCTTCGCTTTTGATACTAGGAGAAGATGGTACCACTAAGTCATATGTGCCCAGAATGCTGTTGCTGGAAAAACTAATAATAGGCCTTGATAAACTCCAGCCACTGAAGAACAACATCAGTTTCCAACATTTTGGTCCCACCCATCACTTCCTTGGGAAACCACCAGTTTGAGTTGTCTTCCTGTAAGTGGACTCCATAGGAATGGTAAGCACACCCAAATCACAGATTCACAGAATGTTATGGACTGGATGGGACCTTGAGAGATCATTGAGTCCAACACTCCTTGCTAGGGCAGGATCACCAAGTGTAGGTCACACAGGAATGCATCAAGGCAGGTTTTGAGTATCTCAAGAGAAGGACACTCCACAGCCTCACTGGGCAGCCTGTTCCAGTGCATTGCCACTTTTTTCTCACTGTGAAAAAACTTTTTCTTCTTTTTGCACAGAACCTCCTATGCTCCCACTTGCACCTTTTACTTCTTGTCCTATCATCGGGCATCACCAGAAGAGCCTGGCTCTATCCTCCTGACATATATTTATAAACATTATTGAGGTCAGCCCTCAATCTCCTCCAAGCTGAAGAGACCCAGCTCCTCAGTCTTTCCTCATACAGGAGATGTTCCACTCCCTTGATCAACTCAGAGGCTCTGCTCTGAACTCTTTCAAGCAGGTCCCTGTTCTTCTTGAACTGAGAGGCCCGGGACTGGACACAATATTCCAAATGTGGCCTCACCAGGGCAGAGAAGTGGGGGAGGAGTAGCCCTCACCACCTACTAGCCACCCCCTTCTAAAGCACCCCAGGGATGCCATTGGCCTTCTTGGCCACAAGGGCACATTGCTGTACATGTTCTCAGAGGCAACATCAACCCTGACCACTAGATGCACCAGTCATTGGAAACACCTCTGAAAAGAGGTAGCAAGGGCAGCCAAACTCCTGCATCTACCCACTTCTCTCTGTACCTGTAGCACAGCTTGCTACCACAAGCTGTGCATGGTCCTTACCTAAGGAGGAGAGGCAAACTGCCCTGCCTGCATAGAACGTGTGATGCTGAAAACGTTTTATTCACTCAGAGAGATGGTTTATTTGTTTTCTTATTAAGTAAAATGTTTTCTGAAAAGTTTGCAGATAAATTTTAATGTACCTTGTAAAAAATTCATACTTTGCATTAAAATGTGTTTTGTTGTTTTTGAAAAGTATGTCTGTTTTTTTCTGTGAACATCAAAGCATACCGTGCTATCCTGTGGATACGTGTTTTTCACGTACCGATATGTTGCTTTCCGGTCAGTTTTCATTACTTCATGAGCTTTAATTTCTGTCCAAATTTCTGAACAATATATAGGGAATAATTTATTTCATTAGTTACATCTACACAATTTCCAATTAAATAGGTGAAAAAAGTCTGTTATTTGCATGGTGGTACACATACCTTATGCAGCATAGCACACTCAAAAGGCAGGATGAATTATACTTGATATATGTGCATTTAGTCTATGTAAATTCCTATCATACACTCCACTCACCTTCCAATTGCATGAATGTGGCAGATTCTAATTCCTTATGCAAGCTTGAGGCAAACAGTGTCAAGCACATAATTTTCTTCTTTCTTTTGAACATCTATATCCTTTTCTTACTTTCTGAAATCCCTTGGTTCCCTTCCAATTCAGACGGGCATGAAGGATCTCAGCTTTCCACCTCCTGCTCTGTTGTTTCTTAAGTATGTTATCCTCATTGGATTCTAAATTATAAGGATATCACTGGCAGCAGGACAAGTATCAGAACTTGAGATAAAGAAGTCTTTCACACTAAACTCCGAGTATTAATAAATATGTGTAGTAAATATTCAAGCAAATATACCTTGATGAATATTCTTAGTTTTAAGAATTTAGTTGTGGTGCCTGTCTCCAGGCTTGCTGCCTGTCTCCTGATGGAGGTGTCTATCAAATCAACCTATGTAGCTGGTGTGATTTACCACCCCTTTGCAGATACAAAGTGAGTTAGGAAGTATGCAGACACACACACACACCTTAGATGGCAGAAATCGAAGGGGAGGAGTAACCTCTGGCAAAGTGCAGTATTAATCTGGGGGTTACCACCCCTCAGCACTTCTGATGTGTTGGGTGCTTTAAGAGGAATTCAGTGGTAATGAAGTTTTCACAGGGCACTGAGATGCCATAGGAGTGTGTTTGAAAATTAGAAGCCTGAGTTTACAACCTTGAGTCCATCATGAGGAACAAAATCTTGTCTGTGCTTTTTTAGCCATCTGAGCTCATTTATTAATCCATGGAGAGGCTTGCAGCTGCTATAATTTATGTTACCATTCATCATAAAAGAAAAACAACTTCTAGTTCTCAATAGCTACGGGGGAAGATGGAATATAGAGCTTACATTATTGTCAGTTTAAGATATTTTTCTATTATCTGATTATATAAGGCACAGGAAAGATACATTGTCTTTTTAAATAGTTATGGAATTGGAGAAAGTCAAACCATCCATTTAAAATAACGGCAGGTATATGAAATATATAGTGTATCTGACTAGGCTGGAGAACCCAAAAATAATTTACCTTGGTAGGTTAATGTGTCTTTCTTTCTCCAACTATCCATACATTTGTCTTAATGTTTTCCCTTCTTCTCCCATTCCCAGTCCCCTAGAGCCAGCTCTTTCAGAAGAGGTGTTTACAACCAGTTGCCATTAATACACCCTAGGAACAATAATATTGGCTTTGAATGAAGTCTGTCTAACTTCTGCAGTAGGGAGCTGGTTCTAAGTAGGCATTCTAGAGGGGTATCTTGGCCTGAGTGAGAAGAATCGTACTTAAACTGTCATATTTTCTCTGTCAGGACATTACACCTTTTGCCTTCTCTTCAAGTGATTCAGAACCTTTTCCCCCTCTTCTTCACAGCTGTTTGCCCTTTACTAGTTTGACAAAGCATTAAAAGCATTTGAGCTTTGCCTATAGCAAAAAACATCAGGTAAATAGCCACAAATGCTTCTGTGGTACATTGCAGTCAAATACAGCTGCACCCTTTTAGATGTGGGAGGAGGGGTGGCTACAGCTCTCATCTGAGCAGAAGATAAGCCCATTTGCTTGTGCAGAAGCAAGATGAGGGACTAGATTTGTTCAGCTGTGTTTATCCTTCCACCTACACATGTGCCCATACAAGCATCCCAGCACCCGAATGTCAGGCGAATCAAAATAACATAAAGCTGGCTGAATACCAGACCAGCTGTGACAAGGTTTGTCACACCTATACCCTTACTGTTGTTGTTTTAATTTGCAAAATTAGCCTCTGCTAGTGTCCGTGCCTACAGCTGCCTCTCCTCCAGCCTCTCTGCAGCTCCTGCCTCCCTGGGCTGTCCCATGGACAATAGCTGTGTCCCCAGACCCACTGTCCCCTGCTGCCCCCTGCCTGACCCAGAGCTCTGGAGGCCAAGAGTTCCTAACCCCCTCCTTTCCCTGGGTTCTGCTCTTTGAGCTGCAAATGAATTCAAGAACCTCCTCAGGAACCCAGAAAGGATTTTCAGCAGATCAAATGGCTGAAAAGGAAAACATAACCATATGCTCATAACCATAACTGCATGTGCTCATTGCAGCCACGTGGATCTCTCTGTCAAAATTTCTGTGCCTTGTCTAACCCTGGACTGGCTCCAGCAAGAGAGATGGAGGGGTTTTACCAACTGATTCTGTTCCTCAAAACTCTACAAGGCTTGGCAGTGGCTACTGGGGGACCCTCTGACTAACTCATGGGCATCTCCTGTGTTGCATCATCCTCATGGGCTGCTATTGGGTTCTTCAGCTAGTAGAAAAAAAACAGAAAAATGTTGCTTGGTGCTTCTGTGTTTGATTTTTGGTTTTACAGATTTTTGAGGTGATGGTATGACTCCTCCTCTAGCTATGAGAAACAGGGAGAATTTTCTGGTTTGAGTACAGAGACCAACTTGGTCTGCAGAAGCAGCGTATTTCAAAATTCCTGCCATCCTTTTAAAATGTCTTGATTAGTTTACAAAGGGAAAAAGATAACAAAATAACAGAGTGAAAAGTGATAAATAAGGCATTCTGAAATGGGAAGTAGGCAGCTCTCAAAGAGGCTTAATGAGAATTTGTGAATATCCCTACCACAGGCAGGGCTACTGTGTGCAGCGTGCTGTCTGTCTGCTGGTCTTTCAGAGCAGGAAAAAAGATGTTAATTTCTGCTGTTAGGCCCACTGCACACTGCAGTCCTTGCTCCTGCTTTTGACAGAAAGGAAAGAAGTATGAATGGGGGGAAACCTCACTGTGCTGGTGCTCCCAGAACAAGAGGTGCTGCCTGCTCATACTGGCTCTGCCAGACAGGCAGCCTGGGTTGCCCACCATGCCTAATAGAGTCCTGGTGCTTAGTTCTGCTGTGTGGATGGCTTAGGCCTCATGGGATGTCCTCATGGGATGTCCTCATGGGATGGATGGTACTCTGGAAAATACCGCAACATGCTGTGACCTCAGAGTCTGCTGGCAAGCAGAAAAAAAAAGTAAACAGAAGAGAAGGAAGGTGGGGAATCAAGGTGTGAAGGAGGCCATGGCAGGATCTCTGCTGGCCCAAGATGTGATGGTGTTGGCACCCTGTGTGCCTGCCTTTGGTTTCATCTGATCCTGATGAGCCTTTATTGTATTCTGGCTCACCAAAGAGCGAAGTCTTCATAGCATACTACATTTTCAACATGCAGTCTTAGAGGAAAGGAGACAAATGTGTAGTGGGAGTAGAAGTTAATGCCATAAACACAAGCATTGGCATAACTGATTAATCTAAATGACTGCATGACTTCTGGCTTCTAACTATGTAGCACAGCTGCTGGTTAACACTGCAGCCCCTTCCTGCTCTTCCACATCTCTCCACAACCCTCTCCCACCCATTTCCATGGCTGAATTGTGCTATGAACAGACTTCAGTCATTATCCTGTGGAGGTGACATGAAACAATGCCTATTGCTTTCATGTCCCCAAAGCCTCAGCCATAAAATACCACTGAAGGAAAATACCACAAGTAGTGCCTTCGTGACCTCCTCTACGCTCCACTGAACCTCCAGCATATAGTAATATTCTGGTCAATGGTGTGGGCTTCTCATCAATATAGCCTGTATAAGAAGTGAGAGGTTACATTTAAAAGTAATTTACTAACCCCAGTATCATCTCTAGCTGGTTTTACACTACAGTAACTGTGCTTCCTCAGTGCTACTCTTCATGCGAGGTTAATTGGTGTATATAAAGCAAGCATGATGATCCTTTGCTTAAAAACACACTGGGGAACTTGCTGATCTCCCTGGAGGTTTGGCCAGGTTTCATCTGTGTGAAACCAGATGGACACATCCTGGTTTGTGTCTGATTTTTATTTCAGACACATGCTGCAGAACCCTCTGGATGCTGCTTAGAAAGCTGGCTTTAATAATACCATCTGTCTTATAAATACCTAATTCTGCAGGAATCTGACAGGATATATTTCTTCTCTTCCCATGATTTTTTTTCCATCTATCTTTAAGAAAATCCTCTTCCATCCCACTTTTCTACTTTCTAATTAGCATGTGAATGGCATCTGTTGAAACTTTTTCCTTTTCCTTTCTCCTTTTCTAGTCACATTTTATATGGGTGGTATTAGTGATCTGTGGTGCTGCTGATAGCTCTGCCAGATGCCCCAGCATCTGAAGATACCCTGCGTGTGCACTGCTTCCTGTGGATCTACTGAGGTTGGTAATGGGCTTTATCCTGACCATCTCTCCAGGAAAAGGGTTAAATTGTCAGGTAGGCCAGTAACTTCTTGGTCTCTGCTTCATGACCTGCCTCTGAAAGACTTATTTAAGTACTGATGCAACCACAGATGAGGGGTTCTTAAGTCACAAGTTTATAAATCTACCACTAAAACCCCATTCTTGTTGATGGGATTGAACTACTCTTTCATTTGTAGATCTTGCCTTAGAGATGCAGTAGGTCTCTACCCAACCACTGGTCCTGGGGTGGGGTTGGAGGGTCTAAGTTTCCCCTTTGCCCCTTTCCCCTTTCATTTATGCTATTCTCATCTCTTCTGATGAAGCTGATGTGGAGAGCAAGACCAAGGCTCACTTGTGCCTTTTTGCTGGCCATTCAGCTTATTGGCTTCAACAGATGACTTGGCCACCATTGCCTGGAGCTGGCTCCATGGGAGTTTGTTCTCAGCTTCAAACCTGTATTTCAAATATGTTCTTATTTTTATTCTCCTTCTGATCTTTTTAAAGTACTCATTCTTTATCTTTATGTAGCAAAGGATAGTCTTCATAGTCACATCAGTTACACTTTGCTGATAGAGCTTGCTCTTGTGTTATTTATAGAATAAGAGTTCTTAGTATTGCTGTCCCCTGCCCTCTTTGTACAAAGCTGGGGCATGCTGGTATGAAAACATGACCTTATACTTTGAGCATGCAGACTGCTCATTCAGAAGTCCTTTATTTTTGACAAAGCTTGTGTTCCAAAAGGACAAACTGCAAATCTATTCCTTGTGTCTGGTTGGGTTGGTGAGATAAATTAATACAGAATTAGCCACAGAGTTAGGATTTTCAAACAATCTGGCTTTTGTGTTGTGAAGGCAGTATGATCTGTCAATGTGCAATACTGTTATAAAACAATGGTGAGGGGAGGTTTGATCATGCATCTAGACAATGTATTTTCATTACAATTTAATTCTTACACACATTTAATTGATTAGAATTAATGGTTATTTTCATTAAGACATCCACCTACTATGAATAGTCTGTATTTCCTCCACGACTCTTGCCAGAAGGCAGAAACTTGAGATACCTCCTACCTGTCTGCTAGCCTTCCTCTCCTCCCAAATCTTCTTTCATGATTCAACAGTCTTCAAGAGTTACCATTAAAAATATTCCGGCCCCCTAGAACAATAAAGAAAAATGGGCATAGCACAAAATTAATTTTTGGTGTCAGATGAAAAGTCTTTGGGATCACTGAACATGCACATTATATTTTATTCAAAGAGAAATTTCCAGATTTTCACAGAATCACAGAATAGTTGTGGCTGGGAAGACCTTTGAGCTCTCCAGGTCCAACCATACACACACTCAAAAAGCAAAAAAACAAACAAAAAACCCCCAAACCACCAACAAAAAAACCCCAAACCCAACAAACCAAAATGACAAAACAAAACAAAAACCCCCAAACAACAACGACACAACTAATAAACCAAAACCAAAACCACAAAACAAGCCCCTCACAATCTCAGCTACTGTAGCATGCCCTGAAGTGCCACATCTGCACCTTTATTAAATACCTCCAGGGATGATGGCTCAACCACCTCCCTGGGCAGGCTGTTCCAGTGCCCGACTACTCTCTCAGTAAAGAAATTCTTCCTAATATCTAATCCAAATCTCCCCTGCTGCAACATTAGACCACTTCCCCTGGCCATATCATTATTCAGTTGGGAGAAGAGGCCAACACCCACCTCTCTACAACCTCTTTTCAGGTAGTTGTAGAGGGCAATGAAGTTTCCCCTTAGCTTTCTCTTCTCCAAGCTAAACATACCCAGTTCCCTCAGTTTCTCCTTGTATGACTTGTTCTCTAGGCCCCGCACCAGCTTGGTAGCTCTCCTCTGGACATGTTCCAACACCTCAATGTCCTTGAATTGAGGGGCCCAGAACTGAACACAGTGTTCAAGGTGCATCCTCAGCAGTGCCAAGTACAGGTGGATGATCACTTTCCTACTGCTGGCCACCCTATTCCTGATACAAGCCAGGATGCTGTTGGCCTTCTTGGTCACCTGGGCAGAATGCTGCCTCAAGTTGAGCTGGCTGTCCACCAGTATCTCAGGTTATTTTATGCTGAGGAGCTTTTCAGCCACTCTTCCTCAAGCCTGTAGCATTGCATGGGGTTGTGACCAAAATGCAGGACATGGGACTTGGCCTTATTGAACCTGATACAATTGGCCTTGGCCCAATCATCCAGCCTGTCAATGTCCCTTTGTAGACCCCTCCTACCCTCAAGGAGATGAACACTCCCACCCAATTTAGTGTTGTCTGCAGACTCCTTGGGGTGCACTGAATCCCCTCATCCAGATCATCAGTAAAGATATTAAATAAGACTGTCCCCAAGACTGAGCAGAGGGACACTGCTGGTGACTGGCAGCTAACTATATTTGGCCCCATTAATCATAACTCTTTGGGCACAGCCATCTAGCCAGGTTTTTACCCACTTACATGAGAAGGCCACCAGCACTTGTAAGAAAAAATGTTGCACAAAAATCTGGATGCTGCAAGTTTTTTTAGGTGAGTTTTGGTGCATTGTGCACAAGCCCTTTATTAAAAAGGTTTAGTGGTCTACTGTGAAAGAGAACTGAGTTTCATTACCCAGATAAGCTGTTACATCCTTTTCCAAATGCTGGAGCAATAGTGATAGCAGATATAGTTAGAAGTACCATCCACCTTGAACTGACATACTTTCTATGAAAATTTAAATGAATGTTAAATACAGCCATCAGGCAAAGCAAGTAAGGCTATGGGACAAAAAATATCTCCTGAAAACTTTAATTCAGAGGGAATTAAATCTTCTTATGACAAGATACTGCAAGGTCCTCACAAGAACTGATATCCGCCTTAGGAGCTAGAGCAGTCATCAACACTCCTGCCAACTGCACAACACAGCTACTTGAATATGAAAAGCTTTCTGCAAAATTAATAGCCCACATTAATTCCCAGTGTGACTCCCACTGAAATCAATGGTGTTACACCACTGATGAATAAGGAGAACTTGTTTTTTAACAATTACATAAATAGCAGATTAGTGAAAATCACTTGCACAGTAGGTAAATCCAGTCAGTAAAACGAGGGTAGGAATTCTTGCTGACAGAATGGGGATTTGGGGAAAGGTGAACCAACAGAGACACAACAGAAAGAACAAAAATGTTTCTTGTTTTATATTGGCAGAGTGGTATTTTCTGTGTTTTTTTTTTTTTGATTAAAAGCTATAAAAATGAAGAACTGATACATAGATATAGAAATGAAAAAACTATTGTTCCAAAGTAGCTGAAGAAAAGCAAGTATACGCTAGAGATCCCAAATCAGCAAAGGACAAATTTTGTTTACCTACACTTGAGGTTAGCAATACCACTCTTCAAAAATATTGGGTGGGTGATAGTGAAGAATGTATATAGAGGAAAGAAAGCACACAGCAATTGAATCACCTTTCTTGAACCTAAATTAATAACATGCCTCTGGATCTTGAGTTCTCAGACATCCTTTATTCTTAGTAGAGTTACAGCAGAGTGAAGAGGTTTTCCTCCACTGAAGACATGTTTCCTCCACCAGAGATACATGAAGCCTTGCAACTATAAACTGAAAATGTCCCCCAAATACACTACAGTACAGTTAAAAAGAAAAAAAATCTAACAACCTACCCAAAAGGCTGTATTCCCAACTCATTTGATGAAACAATGAAACATGACATCAACAGTTATTACCCTTTTTATCCATGGAAACTGATTTTCTTTTTCTTCTCTTCTATTCTCCATGCATATGTGCAATTTAAGCTTATCCTGCAGTTGGGAGTACAGGCATCTGTCTGATGGACCTGAAATCACAGAATGTACAAATAAGAGAGGAAGGATGCAAAAAGTACTGGGATGAACAACACTACATGGTATCATGGAGGAGATAAATGTAAAACTCTTAGAAAGGATAGTGTAACTGGAAATAATACATTACTCCTATTCTAAAGAACTTAAAGGCTAAAAAAAATACAGGATGATGGAAAGTCATCTAAATACCAGCAGAGTCAACTCAATGATGGTTGAATTATTTGCTTTAAAGATATGGGTAACTGTATTACTTTAGTGGGAATGGTGGTTATGTTCAGAACTGCAGAATCACATTATGATTGTGCAGGTGGGAAGGGACCTCTGGGGCTTTCTAATCCAAACTCCTGCTCAAAACAGGTCTAATTGAACCACGTTGTTCATGATATGTTTGTCTGGGTTTTGAATATCTCCACAGAAGGAAATTTACAGCATCTGTTTCAGTGTTTGACAATCCTCGGGGTGCAACTTTTTCTTGGTATCAAGTAGGAGTTCCCCATGCTCCAGTCTGTCTCTTGCCTCTTATCCTTCCACTGAGCTCGTATGAGAGGAGTGTGGCTTCATCTTCTCTACACCATCTATTAGGCAGCTGGTGACAACAGTAAGGTTCACTTTGAAGCCTTGTCTTCACCAGGTTGGACAACCCTTCCTTGCAGGACATGTGTCCTGAGCATCCTGGTGGATGTCCTCTGGTCTTCGTCCTGTTTGGAAATGTCTGTCTGTGCTGACCACTATGGACATACTTACTGGCTTATGTGCTGCCATGTCTCTATGGATCAAGTAAAGAAGTAACATGTGAGATACCAATATATAGACATCATGAGAAAGAACTCTTTAGGAACCATGTTCCCTACTTTTACCAAAATAGTGAATTATACATCTATTTTTTTACTAGATTGCAGTGATTAATGAAGCTGTTTCCATGTAATCTGGAGAAAACTTGAGTTCTTCCTTCTTGGGCTGCAGGATCTCCTGTCTATTTCGTCCCAAAGTCAATGGCATGCTTAGAACTTCTTGCAGAGTTATGGTCCTCTTGAAACTCCAGCTCAAATCAGATGCTCCAGGCTTCTGGAAGGTGAAGACCAATCGACTGTGTGAGCCACTCTGGCAGACAGAACAGGAATTTCATCTTTGCACCCTGCTACTACAGGTTCAGGTTAAATTTCTGGTGCTAAATCACACAAGGTTTCAGTATGCATCTGCAGATCTGAGCTCAATTTGTTTTGGCTGCTTCTTAGGAAAAAAAAAAAGTGCTCTGCATTTGATCTCACCATAGAGGAAAGCCTGTTTCACATTGTATTGTCAATATTTCAATCCAGCTGAACCTGGAGATACTGATCTGACTTTGTCCAAGTCTCAAGTTTAGAGAAAGTTACATTTTCTGTAAAACACAATCTCAACAGATTTACAGTCTTGTTTTTTCCTTTTTTACCCCCCTGCTCCCTCTTCCCCTTGCCCCTCCTCTGGTGGAGGTAGGACCTTACAGCCCAGATAGCCATGCAATAGAAATATCTCTCTTTGCTTCAGGCTGCGCCCCCCTGACAAAGGTGATACATCTACATGGAGTAAGAAGGTGATCACATGAACTTTGGGAATGGCTCATGATGCAGAGAGTTACCTCTGTTGTTTGGTTATGGTCCACTTCTTCTAGGGGACTCTGTAGGCTTAGTAGAAAGGAAAGCCCTCCAAGAAGTGCTTGTAACCTACGTTTCCCTTCTTGACTCCCAGCTATAAGCTTTCCCCCCTTAAACACCCAATACTGTAGACAGCTTCTGGAGAAGCATGTGTGTGTGAGAAATTCATGAGCTTAGTTTTCCCTAAGACATGTTCAGAGCTAAGTCCCTGGGCTTATACTTTAATTTGATGAGAGGAGTGGCTGTGGTGTCAGGGCTGTCTGAGAGCCCTAGGATCTCTCTCCACAGTTACTCCTTGTGAGGAGTAATTCAGCCTCTTGAAGTACATGGACTACAGCACATCAGTGATCATCTAGATCAAGCCCTCTCTGCCATAGGCAGGCACACCTTCCAGTAGGCCAGGTTGCTCCAACCCCATCCAACCTGTCCTTGAACACTTCCAGGGAGGGAGAAGTCACAACATCCAGGCAACCTAACTGAAACAGGTAAAATAAATTGTAAACTGCAATTTTTATCTAATCCTAAACATTAAGTATCTTCCTACTTCCTCATGTTCTCCTCAGAGACACCTTGAAGATGTCCCAGCTCCTGCAGTTGGGATCCAGACTTATTCCACATGCTGGCATTCAGGACAGCTCTGGAAAGCAGCCACCAGGGATGGAGGAGGGCCCTGCTCCATCTCCTGGCACTCCTTCATTCATTTCCTTGGCTTCCACCTGCTGCTGAAGCTCACCTGAGTAGTAAACAGCCTATCTATGCAGTCATCATCACTCAAAGGGTTTCCTGGCTTGTTCTGCACCTTATCTGGTCCTCGTTTTATCTCAGAAAGCCTCTGTGTGCAGCCTCGGCCCTTCCTCCTTGCCCAGACGAGGTATCTGGTGAGGCTTTTTGGTGCTGAGGTGACTGTCCCTGGGAATCACACACCACCGCCATGAGGTGACAGGCTGCACACTAACGTGTCTAATATGTCAATATCTCTGCTCAACCTATGTCAAGGATTTTTCTGTCATGGAAAATTGTAGGCGTTAAAACTGAGTAAATGTGATCTTTTGGAAAGTTTTTCAGTTATTACATTTTGGGGTTTTAGACATGGACACGTTATGTTTCAATAATGCTGTTAACTCTAGAGATGAAAGAACAATTGTTCACCTGCCAGTAGTGGCTTTTCTTAAAACACACCAACCGCTTCTGACTTTAGAGAAGATTAAAGTAACTACTTGTGCATATTGTTGTGGTTAGAAAACCCCTTCCTATTCACCTAAAGTTATTGCCAAATCTTGCAATAGTTGTATTGGTGGAGATTTGAGATATCTAATTTCAGTCTAATAAGCAGATTTAGACTCCACCATTGTGCCTAAAACAACATGCTTTATTTTAAATAGTGTAACAAAAGTAAACAGCTTCAAAAAACTTAAATTGCTTCTTTGCTGAAAGCTTTCTGTTAAAGAAGACATGGCAGGAGATCATAAGGCAGATAATGAATAAC
Organism: Florisuga fusca; assembly: GCA_038090715.1. Classification (NCBI taxonomy): domain Eukaryota; kingdom Metazoa; phylum Chordata; class Aves; order Apodiformes; family Trochilidae; genus Florisuga; species Florisuga fusca. Next base: position 7,814 of record JAAWXA010000538.1, on the reverse strand, counting down.
ATACTGCTCTTTGATAGCATCTTCAGAAATTTTTGTAGGGAAAGGATCAGATTTGCATTGGATCAGAGCAGAACAGTGACCTAAAATCTTATTTCCTCCTCTCCTCTCCTTTGACAGTCTCCCTCATTTACTTATCCAACTTCTATATTGTATTCAGAAGTATCAAAGTTCCTTTGTAAAAGTTTTTGTAAGCATATCTTAACTTTTATACTGTATTTTAACATCAATGTTAAACATGGCTCAGAGACACTAAGGAGCAGGAACAGATCACCATAGATCTGTTTTCTCATTGTCTTTCAATAACTGTCTTGCTTTAAGACCAATTTGAAATCAGTAGAAAACCTAGTAATTACCATTCATTTTTTGCTCCATTTTGTACTTGTATTGACTAAATAAAAACAGCATACAGCAAAAGGAAGATGACATCCATGTTGGTATTAAGAGAATGGACAAAAATATCCCTTACTGATTCACATAACTTTGTGCTCCCAAATTGGAGCAGACCTCTGAAAATGGGAAGCATTTTCCAAAATGTAAATACAGTTTTGTTTTAGCAATGCTTCAATTGTTGCAAGAGTAATTTTTTACATAGATTTTTGGCCTTTCTACTTGTCGCAGCAACTAAAACAGAAGGGCAGAGAGAAGAAAACCATTTGCTCAAATGAATTCAGCAGCATGTGGAAAATATTCAAATGAATTCAGCAGCCCTGTCACTGTTCTGCAGAAGAAAGGAACAGAAATAGTAAAGTGTGATTAGAGAGGAAAGAATCTCTGTAGGAAAATGTCCTGTCTTGCAGACCACCATTGCTCTTTTCACTTCTCACTTCTGTGCAGGCAGCAAACTCCAGCCTCCTAGGGATTGGCATGCCTGAGGCAGAGGAGCTGCTGCACCTCACTCCAGATGAATTATCTAATCCTGTGTGCAGGTGTTACAGAAAAGCTCGAAAATAGCAATATATTGCTTGGCTGAGAGACAAAGACTAGGCATACTGGATGCTCTGGATAGCCAGAATCCCCTGCTCTGAAGGGAATGCATGGAAAAATGGCAGAGGCTCCATCATTCTCAATTCAACCTTTTCTTTCAGGTGCTTGGAAAAATAGAAAGCAACATACTGAGCAGAAGATGCAACGTGTGCTTAATTTGTAAGGAAAAGAGTCTGTTTTCTAGCTCTGTGCTTGTCTAGCAGTAGCACAGTTTTGTGCTCTGTTGCTATCAGGCCTCCTAGGTATCGCCAAGACATTGAACAGAATTTATGTGACTACATGCTTGAAAGCTTAGCTGTTTTACCGAGGCTGTGTACAAGAGTTACTCTTTTCCAAAATGTAAATGCACACTTCAAAAGGAAGACCTTTTAAGATCTTTTTACAGGGATTAGGGCCTGGAGAGGAAGCAAACACAGTGCTTTCTCCTCCAGGAAGACTGATATTGATGCAAGTGAAGGCCATTTAACAACTCCTGAGAGGGATTAAAAAATTTGCATTAAAAATTTGCCCTCCACCCTTCCCCTGTGCTCCTCTGTCACATACTTTTTATTTTAGTTAACACTGAATGCTACAGAAACAACACGAAAACTGCAATTGAAAGTAAAGGAGTGGTGACTTTTCAACACATTTATGAGAAAGAAATTAATGGCTCATGGTGTCCTTGCTAAGGTCTTTCTTCTTGTCCTTCTTTTTGCCAACAGAGTCTGAATTCTTGAATGACTCTTGCTCACAAGTTTTCATTATTTCACTTTAACCTTTCCATTCTTCGTCCTGTCTGCTCATTTATTCTCCTGGCTGTACTTCAGCCTGTATGCTTGTACAACCACAATGGTCCCTTGCCTGTTTTGTTCTTTCTATTTTTTCAGCTTATTTCAACAGGGTGTATAATTTTTTTCTTCTTTAACTGAAATCTTCAGTTCAAAGCTATTTATGAAAAGGAGAAGAAAACTGCCAGACTTAGTTTGTTTCTAGGACCAGGTTTCCAGTGTTACCTGTTGGAAGAGGGTAGAAGGACAGACACAACTCCCACCCCCAGCAGAGTTACAGATTTCTTCTTAACAGTAACTGCATTTTATATACAGGACAAGACTAGAGAAGGAAGTGAAGAAGCACAGTAGCAGTGAAAAGGTCTGAGGCAGCTACTTGAATACAGGCAGCAGACCATCTACCCCAATTCCCAAGATGCATGAGCTGTGGGTACTAGCAGTCTTATATTGTACTCTTGTGAGGTCCACCTTTCTACTGCACACATGAAAAATAGCTAGTCCTGACACTTGATTAATAGTCCAATATTGCTACCATCATGCCAATTAAAAATATTTCCACCAGCAGCAAGTTAGCCTCAGGTTCATATATTTCAAATAACTAAGGAACTTGAAGGAAAATAACACTTTTCTGCCAGTGCTTTCCATAGTCCTGCACGGACAGTGTACATTAGCTTTATCTAATCTCCTGAAAAGCCCCATCTGTATAGTATTTACATGCTCATTTGCCTGTGTTTGTGTGCTCAGGAAAGGGTAGAGAGTGAGCAGTCATCAGCATATACAGCTAAATGTCAACACCCGCATTTAAAAAAACGAAGCTATAGAAAAGAGGGTTTATGGAAGTCACCTGGGGTGACAACAAAGTTGCTAGCAAAAGGTGGTGAGTTAAACCACTGCCCCATGGATTCTAAGTTATCACATGAATCTGCAGCATCAAGTCTTCCTCTTGGTTAGAATTTTGCTGTCATTCAAGTACAGTTAACATAGAATATGAAAAGCAAACCTACTGAATTGGATGTCACTTAAGTAGTTCTTGAAGGAATATAACTTTCACTTTGTAAAAGAAGGGTGGCTCTTCAGCAGTGTTGCTGTGACTTAGCAGGACAAGTGCAGCACCTGAAGCAGGGTATCCTCTTACAAGACAGTGGTGCTAGGTTATAGTGAGAATTTCTTAACCCTATTTCAATAGATGTGCAGTGCCCTTATTCAGCACCTGTACTCTGTGTATCCTCTTTTGTATCTGAGCTAGAGGATTTGGGAGCTGAATGAACTAGGATCAACAATTATCAGAAACATTATCAGCTTCTCCTTAATTTTATAGCTGTTAAATTTCCTTCCAGGGTGCTGTACGAGGAAGATGTGATTCCCTTTGGAGTTTCTGCTCACAGTGTCAGAAGATGAAGGCTCTAGTACAGGATTCCCAGACTCACTGTTTTCAGGCCTGTGTCACTGAGACCCTGAAGCTCCCAGGCAGCATCCATGTACCTGAGATTGGTGCAGCCAAGAACACAGATGAAGACATGTTAATATTTTAAACCACTCAAACTAGGTGCACACAGCTTGCATTCAAATACTTTTTTTCCTTGATCTGAAAGAGGAACTTGAACCAAGTGTTTTATCCGTTAGAGTTCGTTATCCAGTAGGTCTATCAACTTGGGCAGGAAACCACAGTGAGTTGGGTTAGGTGTCCAGCTCCAGTTCTATGGTTGGAAATCCCAAGGAAAAATAAAAGATGTTTTAGAATCCAAATTTTGCACTTTGGTGTATGCTGGTGTATATGAATTTGCAAATCTACTCTTGGGACCAGCTCTGGTTCAGTTTGTAGATGCCCAGACTCTTGGCTGAGAATGTCAAAAGTTTAGGCCTAGGAAATGACTGTGTGTACTATGTATTATGAGGACAGGAAAGATCAGACCACAACTTGTGATCATCTGGATACAAGTATGAACCTCCAGAATGACTTCTCAGATGTGGATTTTTTCTGCACAATGAGTAAAGATACAAAACAGCCACATCCTCGGGAATACAAAGGCAACAATGCATGTCATTTGGTCTTCAGCTGTGCTTCGTTCAGATGAGCAGAGGAAATAGACCATTAGAGTATCAGCTACTATAATTTTTCTGAGTAACAACTATTCCACTAGCAGCAGGGTTAACACAGGGACTCTGCAGTACAGGAGTCAGTCTTCAAGTTATGTATGTATTTTATGTTAATTTCCAGTATTTGGGGTGCTTTGTTCTTTATTTCTCCGCTGTCATTCTGCATCTTAAAATGTGGCTCTTTAGAGCTGTATTTAATCTCAGGAGACACAAGTACCAATCCTGCCTTAAAAAATTTGGTAAGTGCAGTTCTTTGCATGGTCTACCTCCTGCCTCTAGTAATTTTGTAACATACCCTGGCTAAATGCTTTAGTGAAAGCCAGACTAGTTACAGACAGTTGGTGGAGGAGAGCTGGGATTAAAAAGGTCGAGGACAATTTTCCTACAGTGTAGTCAAACTTCCTAACTACGTTTTTACTATTCTGTCACTCATTTATGAGCAATATGTGTTCCATATTGAAAAGTAAACGGAATAATTCTTCCTGATTTCCTGTTCACTGTGGGTTGTGAAATGCTGACCTGCCAGAAACAAGCAAATATTGACATGACTGATCATAGAATATTTAAAGTAAGAAAGCCACAATAAAAACACATTTCTGTCTCCTTCCTCTTCAATATTCCAGATATAGAAATGAAAGTAACACCTCATGGCAGATTGTGTTGACTTAGAACCGAACTGTCTGGCTTTCCACTGCTTCTGCTGATCAGGACTGCTCCATGGGTTTTGTGCAGAGTAGAGATGTATACCCTGCTACCATTCCTAAACTCATGCAGTTAGCTTTGGTGCAGATAAGTATACAAGTGCTAAGTGTAAAAAGCCTCTCAAGTGGCCTCAAGGCAGTCTTCAGAGGAGCCTTGGTGTTCATACTCAGTGAAACTGATAGAAATTATAATGCGATTGTAATAATCACTCTTTGTAATTTGCTAATCTCAGCAAGTACAGGCTTGTTCACACTCAGTTTGTATTTCTGAACTGTAAGAGCATAGTTAGTCCTATGTATGTGTTCTGTCCCAGTATCTTGCATGGATTCAGCAATATTGCTGTGAAGGTGCCTAGTACTGTCGGTCATGTTCCTGTGGATGCTGAGATAAGTAAATTAATGCAGCATTTCACACAAAGCTACTTACATCTGCATCCACACGGGGACAGTGCAGTTCTACCAGACAGACATCCAAAGCAACTGCTTCACCCTAGGAAGGGAGAAAGACCCTCCCTGCCTTGTACTCCAAACCTGTACAGCCTAAGCTCTTTCTGGACATTTTCCCATGCATCAATTCAACTCATGGAGCAGAAAACCTTTTACTGCTTTTGGTAGATTATATTTCTGCCAGGGTTTTAAATTTAACTGGATTACTGAGAGGTGCATTAAGATCCCAGACTGCAGGAAAATGCAGAGCAGCTTGTGCTGTTAGTTGCGCCAGGTCTGTTCATCCCACCATGTTATGCTTTGTACTTGAAGAAATGTATTCTTTATTCATTTTGATAATGTTTTTGTGCATGTAAGGAGAAGCTTAGCATTTAAATTCCTGAGTTAAATCGTGCAAGCCAGAAAAGAGCTGGAGAAAACCAAGGGGACTGTCAAAAGGCAAATCACCACAAATATTTCAGAGGTTAAATAGGCAACATGTTGTGAATTCTATGAGACAAATTGGAAACCTGTCTATTCCTTGCTCTCACATGGTTTTGCATTCTGTCCCCCAGCAGGGAGTTTTCAATCAAAGAAAAAAGTCTATGAAAAAGCTTTTTGTTGAACTTTTAAGGAGCTATGTTGTCCTGAATAGCATGTAGTGTTCTACAGGAAGGCATTCTCAACTAAGATGTAAGACTAGATCTATGTTAAATAAAAAGAAGTGTTTGCCTCTATTCAAGCAAATAAAAGAGACTTTTGCTTTCCTTGATGGTTTTTGCAGATAAAGTGCTGTTGTTCTCTTGCCTTGGAGCTGGTAGGCTTGCTCATGATGCAGTGTTAGCCATAGGTGCAATAGATATTGGGGCTAAACTTTTGCAAAAAGTGGAAGAATAGCCTTGTAAAAGAGTTAAGGGGTTTCTGTTCTCCAGGAATGTAACTAAATACTGAATTGACTTACTTCCTTCATACTGTTTGTTCTGAGAATACCAATCCAAACAATCCCCAGAAACTTTGCCCTCCCTTTCTTCTTTTCTTTGGTGCCTTAAGGCTTAAATGACCTTAGCATCTGGAGAGTCAGAGAAGGGTGCCATCAATATGAGAACTGCAAGGAACCTTTGCAAGCACCATCATGCCTGATGGCACCCTGTGAACTTTTGTCCATGTGCCCTATTTCAAAACAGAAGATCATAGTAGCAATAAGGTATTTCAGTCCTCAGGAAACTGTAGGGTGAGTCTTGTGCAGCATCTGGAGAAACTTGGTGTGACAAATCCTGTGATTTGAGTGCTGCTCTTGAAGGCTACAGGATGTTCAGAAAGGAGAGCTGTGGGAGGAGAGGTGAAGGGTTTACCCTCTACATTAAGAAATGGAGAATAGAGAATTGTCTCTCAAGAATAGCCACAAGCAGGCTGAAAGCTTGTGGGCAAGAACTGGACATAGAGGTAACAAAGTGACCTTTATGGCTATTACAGACTGCCCCATCAAGGGGAAAATGTTGATGAAGCATTCATAGTCCATTTACAGGAGGAAGCATGCTCACAGGCTGTTGTCCTGTGTCCTGCTGAGGGACTTCAAACACACCAACATCTGCTGGAAAAGTAACATGGCAGCTGGAGGCAATCCAGGAGAGTCCTGGGGTGCATTAAGGATAACTTAAGCCAGGTAACAGACAGACCTACCAGAGGAATGTGATACTGGACCTGCTGGTCACTGATGCAAGTGAGCTAATTTGGTGATGTGAAGACTAGAGGAGGCTTGGGCTGCAGTGATCATGCACTGGTGGGGTTCACATTCCTGAGGGGTCTTGGGACCAGCAAAAAGTAATGTCAGGACCCTGAAATTTAGGAAAGCAATCTTACAGCTGTTCAAGGAGACAATCAACAGGACTCCCTGGGAAACTCCTCAGGGACAAGGTAGCTGAAGCGAACTGGCAGATCTTTAAAAACACTTTAAAGAGATTGCAAGAGATCTCAGTCTCCAGGTGCAAGAAGTCAGGAAAGAAAAGTGGGAAACTGGCATGGCTGAGTCAAGAGCTGCTGGTCAAACTAAAGGGCAAGAAGGAGATGCACAGGCAGTGGGAGCAGGGACAAGTATCCTGGGAAGAGTATAGGGATGCAGCCTGGGTGTGTAGGGATGGGGTCAGGAATACCAAGGATCTGAACTTGGCAAGGGACACAAAGAATAATAATAAAGGCTTCTTGAGGTATGTCAGACAGAAAAGGAAGGTCAAATAAAGTGTATTCCCCTCTGCTACAATGAATAAGTTTAGCAAAGTGGTAGTAATATATGAGGAGGAGGCTGAGGCATTAAACAACTTTTATCCTCAGTCTTCACTGGCAGCCTCTCTGCCCATGTGTTTCAAGTGGATGGACCTCAAGGCAGAAACTGCAGAGTCCCTCCCAGTGCAAGAGAACATCAGGTTTGTGACCACCTGAGGAACCACAGTGTAGAGATGTCTATGGGACCTATTGTGATGCAACATAGAGACATGAAGGAACTGGCTGATGTAGTTGCCAAGGCACTTTCCATGGCATCTGAGAAGTCATGGCAGTCAGGTGAAGTCCTGGTGACTGGAAAAAGGGAATGACTGCATATTTATAAAAATTAGTAGGAAAGAGGATACTCAAAACAACTGGCCTGTCACACTCTGTGCACAAGTAGTACAGGGAGGTGATTTGAGACCTCTATCACGGCTTCACTAAGGGCAAGTCTTCCCTCACCAATTCAGTGACCTTTTATGATGGAGTGACTACATCAGTGGACAAGGGAAGAGCTACAGATGACATCTGTCTAGACTTCTAGAAGATCTTTGACATGGTCTCCCACAACATCCTTCTC